>CABFWB010002371.1:31031-56304 GCA_902151455.1 Timema bartmani
ATGAAAGACAGTAGCGCCCCCCCCCCCCCTGATCACGTAGCGAGTTTGATACCAAGAACAAGTGCACCGAACGAGGAAAACTTGGCTATATTTCATTACATCCACAACCTGTTTGACGGCTTTCAAGAAACTTGGAAGACGAGAGATTCTAACGATCCTTGCAGAGGAATAATGTGTTTGTGTGATGCGTGGAGCCTTGAGTATGAAGATTCTTCTTTCCAGGAACGTTGCCGTCAAAGGTCATGGGCGTACGCTCTTCTTCCCGATTAAATCCGAGAGCTATAGGTATAGTCTGAACACAATATGTCTGACCTTTATTCGGTGGGACCTAGACTGACAACGTATTTGGCAAACATCTCAAGTCTTTAATTTCGTTGTTAACGTGAGAAACACTGTTTTGTGAGTTTTAATGCTGATATGAAATGTGTTTTATTAAGGTTTATGTCATAGTTATAGGATCGGGCTAGTACAACCTTTTTGGAAAAATACACAACACATATTCAATACTAAATCAGATCTGAGCCAGTGGCTCCGGTAGAGCCAACTAAGTTTTACAATGCTGACACTAGAGGTAAATAAGGTTGACAATGCTGACACTAGAGGTAAATAAGGTTGCCAATGCTGACACTAGAGGTAAATAAGGTTGTCAATGCTGACACTAGAGGTAACTAAGGTTGCCAATGCTGACACTAGAGCCAACTAAGTTTGCCAATGCTGACACTATAGGTAACTAAGGTTGCCAATGCTGACACTAGAGGTAACTAAGGTTGTCAATGCTGACACTATAGGTAACTAAGGTTGCCAATGCTGACACTAGAGGTTACTAAGGTTGCCAATGCTGACACTATAGGTAACTAAGGTTGTCAATGCTGACACTAGAGGTTACTAAGGTTGCCAATGCTGACACTATAGGTAACTAAGGTTGCCAATGCTGACACTAGAGGTAAATAAGGTTGCAAATGCTGACACTAGAGGTAACTAAGGTTGCCAATGCTGACACTAGAGGTAACTAAGGTTGCCAATGCTGACACTAGAGGTATACTAAGGTTTCTGTTGCCATGCGACTCATGCTCATACCTATGACCGTAAGGACTCACCCCTGGCATGATCTTGCTTTCAACGTCCGCCATGATTGTTGCCCAATCCTCGGGCTCTTGCGGCGCCTGTTGTGGCAGCAGCTTGCCTAGGTAACCAGGCTCGACGCTTGGCGTCACGCGTCTCTCTTCCAGCGTCGACAGGTACTCGCAGATGTACTCTACCATCTCCTTGCCATGTTCTCTGAAATCTTCCACGTCCATTCTGCGCCAAAGGAGGGGATGAATTAAAGCCTAACACTAGAAGTTTTTTTATTAACACCGCGTCTTAATACCTTTTCAGGTTATACACAAACGTACTAATTTACTAATTACGCTAATGAGTTGGAATTAGGGAGGTTAATTATTATAGAGGAAGTATACCTGCATTTGTGTGGAGGGAAAGTGGAAAACAATTGAGTATTAACCCCTTTCATTACACTCGACCAGGATTTAAACCCCGATTTCCCTGTCATGGGCAGTCTACTATAACACGAGAGTGACGCCTTGGATCATGCGGCCACCTAAGTAGGTAATTAATCTTAGAAGTAAATGATGAAATTTGGTAACAAAATTTTCAAATTTTCATGCTCCAGTTTAGATATTTTTGATACACACGTTGAAGAAAATGTGATGTAATAACACATATCTTATCTAAGGTGGTGTCAACTCTTTTATATTTTTTTATAAAATAAATATTTTTTTGTATAAAATAAATATTTTTTATATAAAATAAATATTTTTCTTTTATAAAATAAATATGACAGTGCAATACCACCCTTAGCCAAATAGGTGATAATGTGGACATATGCTTTATATATATATATATATATTTAGCGTCCACTTTCTGAACCAACTGATTATATCAGCGGATGACTTATAAACCAACTTAAATGTAAAAGGAACACAACATCCACACCCCCGTTAATACATCACCGTGAAAGGGGAAACCCATATTTCATCAATGATAAATTTTTGGCCATGCCAGGAATCGAACCCGGGAACTTTGGCTCAGCAAACAGACAGACACGCTACCGAATGAAGGTGTCGGGCATGGTTACTATAAATATTCCAAGTTATCCTTGCGTAAAGTCATGTTATCTACACCTGTAAAATGTGATATATATTTTTAATAATACATTTGAAAAATGACCCACTTGAGTGGCCACATGGTCTAATGCGTCAACTCTCGCGATAGAGTAGACTGCCGATGACGGGGAGGTTGGGGTTCGAATCTTTCTCGTGTGTGCTGAGGTTCTTTCCAAAATAGTTTTCCACTCCCCCTCCACGAAAATGCGGGTACACTCACGATAAATACAGCCTTCCTAATCCCTAAAACCATTAGCTATTAAGGCATGGTGCTAAAAAATACTTACGAAATAATATATATATATATGTTTTTTTAAGAACCACGTATGATTGACTACCCGTGCAGGGTATATGTTAATGTTATAGGCATTAAGAAGGTTGGATTTAGAGGAAGTGTAACTACATTTACTTGGAAGGATAGTGGAAAACTTTTAAGAAAAAATAACTCTCTCAATTTACCCAATCCGGATTAAAGCCCCGGTACTACCGTCATAAGAAGTGCCAGTCTATCTTAAGAGTGACTCGCTAAACCATGCGACCACCGTTGTGGGTGATAACAATAGTTTAATAAAAAAACTAATAATTATTTTAGAAGAGCTGTGCAAACTATTTCTTCTATGAACTGGTGCAGTCTTGCTTCAAGTGCGTGACGTGCATTGTACCGGAGCAACAGGTCCAGGGGGGGAGGCGAGGGGGTTCGTCTACCCGGAGCCGTCATCGGCAGCCGGAGCGAGTCCTCTCGGCGGTAATGAAGGCGTATTGTGCCGCGCGGAATGCAGGAGTAGGAAGGGGAAGGGCTTGGTAGACTACTCCGCTGATGGCTGCCTCATATCTCCTCCCCCCTTCTCCTACATCCCACCGATCATTAATTCTCGCTTCATAACCCCTAGTCTTCCTTTTACTCTTCCCTCATATTTCAGGATCTTCTCTTTTCCTCCTCGTCTTCTATCACCCTTTCTTTCCTCCTGTTCCAATTAACTTAGCTCAGTGGTATGATATCTCCATAAACTGACCTATGGCAGGCATTCTCCCTCCGTGGATCTAGGAACACCAGGGGACACTAAAATGGGTCAAGGAAATGAAAATTGTGTCAAGTAAAGGTATGTTCGGGATTCGAGTCGCTGGTCAGGGAGTCTCGAATAAATAAACTCTCTCAAAGTACGAATATCTAAATGAAGCAGGAAGCAGGCGTGAGGAAATTATACATATTTGTCTACCATTTTATATCCATGCTTTTCTATGTGTATAGGCTATTTCAAATTTAACTGACTAAAAATTAAAAGTTAAATAGTTTCTTTTTAGCACTGTGTCTTACTACCCGTTCGGGCTATAAGCTTATGTACTAATTACGCTAGTGGTTTTAGTAATTAGGAAGGTTATATTTAGAGAAAGATTCTTACTGGACATTTTCTATTATATGTAATAGTCTTTATTTGTAGACGATTTAATAAAAGCACGTTCACAAAAATATTATGTCAAGATAAAAAAAATTAAAAAATTTGTGACAATCCAAATTTTTTTAAATTTTTTTTTTATCTGAGACGTATGGTTTTAATTTCGATGTTATATCTTTAAATTCGCTGAATGAAATGAAAACACACTAACACTTTGTAAGCCGACCGAGCACACTCAAACTAATTTAAATCCATAACATACACAACATCCAACCCCCCCTCATCCCCCATCCCCCGGGCCGTTGATTAATCCCTTTTAGAAGAACTCCACATTTCACCAATGATACATTTTTCGGTCGTGTCAGGAATCCAACTCGGGACCTTTGCTGAGTATTCAGAGACGTTGTTGACTGAACTAAGGTTTCATACAGTAAACTTATATTTGATCAATATCCCCCTCTTCCCCCTCCAAAAAGGTTTGTATAGTTTAAGGCGACTGCCTAGGTACCTGAGCTATTGCCAATTCGATGCTGCTTTTAGGTTTAATATTGATCATATCTTTACCAGTATATGAATTTGGTGTTTACTGGAATGCACATAAAACTATGTTCCATGATCCTATGTATATAAACACAACACAATACTATGTTCTATGATCATAGAACATAGTTTTATGTTCATTCCAGTAGAGACCAAGTTCGTATACTGGTAAAGATTTGATTAATATATTATATACTTGTAAACATAGTTTAGAAGTTGAAATTTTCCACTATCTTTGTGAATCGGATGATGTCATTTAATAGAGGGGGGTGGGGGTCACAACACAAATTGTATTTTCCTCTTACCCTGTTTGTTCTCCTACTGCCGTACAGCTCCACCCAGTAACATTATAATCCCACCAGCTTTCTGGCGTTTAGGAATTTCTGCTCTAATATTCTAGCGTCTTAAAGGTTCCTTCACACCGGAACTCTACTATAGTTGATAGACCATAACACTTGCATTAGATTTCCCCATTGTATGCACTTGGTGATTATTGTATTGACATGGTTGATAACACCTGTTGATCGCTAAGCGCATGCGCAGATGTAAGGCGATACGCACTCCCACTCTAGTGAGAGAATCACGGTGGATTATGTAAAACCATTACTTACAAGCTCCACGATACATTAAAACGTTATCTGTCATCGGTTCGTCAGATACGTCAGATCAAAAAGGGCATGTGTCGTACTGAAAACATTTTATAGAACATTTACGGGACATACATTAGCACTCTGTTTACACTGAAAGGTAACAATATTACCTGGAAGGATTACACTATGACCCTATCTTATAAGCTACTCCGTGGTGTAATTTGTCTAGGTAAGAGTCCTATCTTTTGTTTTTGGGTTCAAACCTAGCTGGGGGTCGACGGATTTTTCTTGAATGATAAAAATCCGTAGCACAACTTCCTTCGGAGGGGAAGTTAGCCCGTTGATCTCATATCGATTGTGACAAGTAAAAGAACCCTGGAAGGTATGTGAAAATACCTTTCTCGGCAAAAATGGTAGGCTCTTTCGCTCTCGCTCATAGAAATTTTCGTGTGTTGATATAATCATTCGGGTCAGAAAGTGCACGTTAAATACAATAAATGAATAGAATAAAAACACCTACATTTAAGATTAAACGGTGTGTACTTTTACATTTTTTTTATCGTTATTACGGTATTAAAATTTATCTTTGGATTTCAAATCAAAATATCTCCTAAGATTTCACCTTGGATTTGAAGTAAGTAATAATTTTCCTTGGTGATCAAGCTTAGATAGAAAACAAATGAATACTATATTTAATAGTACCTTATATTCATAGAGATTATCCTTTGCTCACTTGGTTTAAGAAGTCTGTCTCGCAATATATACCGGAATTGAATATGAAAAAACACTATTCTTTGTTTGGATTAGGTTCAAAGAATGTTCCTAACAACTGTATATAAAATTGGTTCAAGAATTTAGCAGTAATATTGGAACCAAAAGACAGTCAAATGCCAAACAGTTGAGTTAAAATAAGATCTCGCTCCACTCGATCTAAAATGTATTTATCGATAGTAAAGTCATGCGAGAATCAAGGAGAAGTATTTATAAACAAGCCTAGTTAACTTTCGATATATGTATATATGGATAGTATTAACTGTAAGATCCGAAACATGCCAACACCTTTGAATACTTTAAAAAAATCAGTTTTAAAACGAGTTGTTTGTTATCATTCAAAACATTATAAACTTGCTTAAAAATTATGAGTGGATCTGACCCCTTTATCCTAAGCAAAATTAGGAATAAGTTTATTATTAAAGACAAAATGTGCTGTATTGATATTTAATAGTAAAATGTCCAATAGCTATATAGTTAGGAAATGCCGCTTATAAACCATGGCAAGCTTATATTTCTAACTACATAACAAATTCGCCTTAAGGTGGGGTGGAATAAATCGTAGCCTAAGGTCAGTATGTGTGCAGTCTTGGCAAAAAACATTTTTGATCAAAATAAATAAAATACTGCACCAGTAGCTAGTTTTATTTTAATTGTATACACATATTAATCTCAACATTTAAACGTATAAACCGAACGGATAGTAGGACGCGGTGCTGAAAAAAATTCTCAACAGTTCCTGAATATCTCTCATGAGCATTTTGGAATTTGAACATCAATTTTTTTAAGTGAAGATAAAACTTCTTGGTCAAATTTCGTGATGCTCATGACAAACATTCAAGAACTTTCTAGTTTTCTTTTAGCACCGCGTCTTACTACCCATTCAGGTCGTACGCCATGTTGAGATCGACATAATATATAAAATTAAAGCAATCGTATGAACTAGATCAATTAATTGATTATGTCAAAACACTTTTTTCTTAGATGAAAAAAACTGTCCTTAGCTCGCGTTTCCGTCCACATCGCCATAAAATTTGTTTAGGTTTAAAAAACGATTTATTGATTTCCATAAACGTTTAGAACATATTTTATCCTCCTTTATTATTTCTATTCAATTTAAAACTGTTTCGACAACTAATCCAAATGTAAATATGGTCGCCATACTCGCTTTACGACATGTGCTGTAAAAATGCCTCCCTCATGTCTAAAGAAGTTACACAATCAACGGTTCATGAATAACAGTCATATTTAAATGGAAAGGACATTTTCTTTTTAGACTTTAAAAAAAAATAATTTGAACAATTTTCACATACACCCGCTTCTGTGATCGAATGGTCTAAGGCGTCACTCTCGCAATAGACGGATTGCCAGTTACGGGGACATAGGAATCTTATCCTGATTGGGTGTACTCATGGTTTTTTATCGTTTTTCCATCCTCCATTCATGCACATGTGGCTATACTTGCTCCAGATTCAACCTTCCTTATCCTCAACACATCAACGTAGTTAGATCATATATATACAACCCTAACACAGTGTTTTTCAAACCGGTGTGCCGTCAACACAATACTGTGTCATGTAGTGACTCCGAGTGAGCTGCGGTATTTTGGCAGAAGATAAATAATAGCGAAAATAAATTTTAGTAATGAAAATAAATAATTTTTAATCCATGATCAAAATTATTTAAAAAAATAACACAATAATTATAATTTTAGTTATTGAACTTTTAAACACAATCTTAATTCTCGTTATTTTAGTGATAATATCTCTCTTTAAAAAACTGATGGTGTGCCTGGACAATAATTGTAGTGCTTTGTTGATTGTACCTTGAGTAAAAAAAAAAGTTTATAATTAGTAACCTAACAGACAATACGACACGGTGACGAAATATTTTATGTATGGATATTAATACCTAAACTCATGTTATCTACAGTTGTTAGTTTGATACAATTATTATTATTATTAATCTTAAACACTTTCTCCAAAGTATTCGAGAAAATCATACATGAGCATACTTTCCACCACCTTAAAAATAAACTTTCAGATAATCAACATTGCTTTATAAAAAATAAACCTACTGTCACTAATTTAGTAAAATTTCTTGGGCATGTTGCCCCTCAAGTCTCTGCCCAAGGTCAGGTTGATGCTATTTATTTTGACCAAAGTAAGGCATTTGACTTATGTCAGCATAGTATTATTCTCTCTAAACTTGGTAATTTTGGACTTTCTCACTCATATGTAAATTGGTTCAGCAGTTATTTGCATGAAAGATCATTCATTATTAAAATTGATTCACACAGCTCAAATACATTTTTAGCACCCTGTGGCATACCACAGGGGTCTAATTTAGGTCCTCTTCTCTTTAATGTGTTTATTGATGACATTGGTAAATATTTGAACTCTTCTAGTTATTTACTCTTTGCTGATGATGTAAAATTATTTAAAACTATCAATTCAATTGCAGATTGTATAGATTTACAAAATGATGTAAATGGTATTCTACAATGGTCTTTGGAAAATGGAATGTCTATCAATAAATCTAAGACCAAATCTATATCTTTCACTAGGAAAACTAATCCTTTCTTTTTTACTTATAAATTGGGCAGTGATAACATAGTTCGCACCCTTTGTATTAATGATCTTGGTGTCCTCCTGGATAACAAACTTTATTTCCACTATCATGTTGACCATGTCATTTCCCAGTCATTGAAACTACTTGGGCTTATTAAATTTATTACTTCATCATTTAAGAAAGTGGACTGTTTTTTATGTCTGTATTATGCCCTGGTTAGATCTAAGTTAGAATATGCTACTGTTGCTTGGAATTCCATTACCTTAACTGACTCTCTTAGGTTAGAAAACGTTCAAAGAAAATTTGTTGCTGCATGCTATGATAAATACTTTAGTAACCGGATTTATTATGATTATGATAGAATTCGAAACCTATTAGGGCTCCAAACTCTCTTCTCGCGTAGACTTTATTGTGATGCCCTTTTTGTTTTTAATATTTTCAATAACAACATTTCTTGCAAATTTGCCCTTGATCATGTAGGCGTTCATATCCCGTCTCGGGCTTCTCGTAATCCAAAATTATTTTTTCTCAATAGCTCTTACAAGGTAAGCCCTATAGGTCGTTGTATCCATAGCGCCAATTCTAGATTTGTCGAATTCGACTTCTATCATAAAAGAAAAACTAAACTCAGAGAGTTATTTGAGGAAGTCCCATATCAATAATTTGTGATGTATAGGTTCTGCCTATAATATTTAAATTTACAATATTCTGATTTATTTGTTGCATGTTGTAACTGCTTTTAACTACTCTTTAGTTATTTGTTATTAATGCTATTTTTTATTCTTATTGTTATTAATTACTTTTTTACGTAACTATTTATCAGTATATATAATTATTTAGCTATTATTCTTTATCTTATTTTCTTGTGTAAATATATGTATTTGTAAGGTACTTGTGTACTTTTCAGTGCTGGCCTGTTATAGGTCTTACGACTGTTGGCCAGCACTATAATAAAGGAAATTGAAATTAATAATACCCGCTCCGGCAGCCGAGTGGTCTAACGCGCTACTCTCGTGTTAGACTGGACTGCCAAAGACGGGGAGATCGGGGTTCGATCCCGGTTGGGTGCACTGAGGAGGTTTTTCCCTAAATTATTTTCCATTCACCTTCCATGCAAATGTGGGTGCATTTACTCTAAATTAAACCTTCCAATCCCCAAACCAGTAGTGTAATTGATATATAGACATACAACCCGAACGGTTAGTAAACCTCTGTGCTAATATAATAATAATAATAATAATAATTATTATTATTATAATAAAATGTTATCAATGTTGACCATAGAAAAAAAGTGTGTGTTTTTTAAAAGATTCCTTTCTACCGGCAACCCGAGATATTTAAGGAAAATAGAGAAATACTTGCATCGCTGGTCGCATGTTCAAACGCGTCACTTTCTTGTTGGACTGGATTGCCGGGTATGGATAGATCGAGGTTTGAATACCGGTCTGGTATATGTACGGTAGTTTTTACACTCTTTTAATACGCAAATGTGGGTAAATTACTTCTAAAATGCTACCTTCCTCATTATTATACTAATAGCGTAATTAATATATACATATAATCCGAACGGGTACTAAAACTCGGTGTGGGTACTAAGACGCGGGGTGGGTACTAAGACGCGGTATTAAAAAAACAAAAACAACCACAAACAAACTGATACTCTTGGATACAAACATCTTTTAATATCACGGAGATACAATGAAACAACCTTTTGAATCTTTTATGTCCTTATTTATACAATTTATGTTTACTTATTAAAACATAAAAGAACGATTAAAAAAATAATTTACATGTAAAAAACTAGTTATCATATTAAAATGAGCAATATTATTTCTAAAACCATGTATAAAAATATTAAAATAAAACTGCTTAATTTGAATATAAATTGGTCATAGTTTTCTTAGGAAGATTCAAAATACTCTAGCTTATTATTTGATAACTATAAAAAAAGGTTTTTGTTGGTTTATTTTACCATGTAAAAAATTTAAAAAATGCACTTATATTTTTGTGTAGAGAATATAATGATTTTAAATTTATTTTAAAACAAAAATGTATTTGGTACGGTGCACCACACAGACTTTCTCTGTCTTTAATAAAAAAAAATGGATATATTTACTCAAAACTCGTAACATATGTGAAATAAAATAATATATACTGTTACAAACACATATTGAGAAACATGTAACATCTTTGTCCTCCAAAGAGCATCAGACCTGAATTAAAAAAAAAAATAATTTGCAAATATCTCAGACACTTGGTTTTATAAAAATACTTTTCAAACAAAGTTTTTTATTATTTTTTATGATATTACAATTTTTCATGATAATTTATTTCTTAACTGAAATAGTTGGTGATATATGATCAAAATTGGAAATTTCTGCTTATGTAAAGTACCCTCAAATTAATTTTCATGGAAACATGAGAATTTAAATTTTTTTTAAACATCGCCTAGATACGAAATTTAATCCAAATTGTTAAAGAGGATATTGAAAAAATATTTTGTTCTTATTTTGCCCTTCAGTAAACTGCCCTTAATTTTAGGGTCAGATTTTCTAATTATAAAAAAAAACTAACCATTTGAAAACCATAGATACAAAGTTTAATCTCGATCAGTAAAATGGTTTCGGCTCTAGACCTAGATACAGGCAGACGGCATCGTGAAAAATTATTTTTCTGGTTCAGGAGGCCATGAAACGTCGATATCCATCAAAATCTGGAATTTTTATTATTTTTTGACAAAAAAAAAATGGAAATCTTTGTAAATAGTTTGAGTTAAACGGTGTTTGTTTCTGACTGAGAGTACGACTTGAAAAACATATTATTTGACCTGGAAAATCTGGGATTTTCCAAGAAATTGTTTGAACACCTTAACTTCTGCATGTAGAACTTGCGGAGTATGGATATTATGAAGGACCAACAAGCAATGCGATCCTTTTTTTTTTAACATCAAGAAAATACAACATTTAAGAATTTGACAAATTTTGTGGAAATCTTTCATGTGTGCTCTTTCTTCAACCAAAATTAATTTCCCCCTTAAAAAATATTAAACTAATATTAGTATATTTGTCAACAATTTAAAAAAGTGATTTTGGCACAAAATTTTCGCAATTAAAAAGTTTCAATTTTTTGGTAAAAATATATAAGGTTAGGCTTATTGTTTTATAAAAGGACTACTCTCTTTTTATTTTTTTCGCATCCCTTGTGTAGAGAAAGTATTGCTATCATAAAAAAAAACTCGAAATTTGGATGGTTGTCGAAGTCTCTTGAATCCATTAACCCAAAAATGTTTCTTTTAACACTGCCCCGTCTGTTTTTTACTGGGACTAGAGCTGAAATAATTTTACCGATCGGACCAAGACTTGGTATCTAGGGTCTTCATAAGGTTCCTCCAAGGGTTTTGTAGAATTATCTATCAAACCCTCAAATTAAGGGTAGTTTTCTTGTAGAATAGAGAAAAAAGTAGAATTTCTTAAAATATCCTATCACGATTTTGATTAAATTTCGTATCTAAGTACTGTTTAACATAAACAAAATGGTAACTCTTATTTATCCATGAAAATGACTTTGAGGCAACTTCACATAAGTGGAAATTTACAACTTGAATCATATCTCCGGTACACCTTGACATACTAAATAACTTACCACTGCAAAGCTGTATTACCATTAAAGATTAAAAAAAATTTTTTTCTTGAAATACATTTTTATAAAACCAATAGTTTCTGAGGTGTTGGCAGATATATTTTTTAAATTGAGTTCTGGGAAATTGATTGTTATAATCTTTGATGAACAGAGATGCTCCTCTTTACTCAATGTTTCTGTAACAGTGTATAATATTTCATCTATGCTCCTTAGTGGAATGTTTCTGCAAAATTTTCTTATTTCTTTTCACGTATTTTATGATTTTTAGATAATAATCTCCATTTATAAGTAAAGCATCGATAAAATCTATGCAGTGCACCGAACAATTTTTTTGGCACTAACAAGATACTAATTTGTAATTATTTTACCAAGATAATGACAACATTTTTATTTTTTATTAAGTATTTTCAGTTTTTGAAGTGGCCCTTATGATTAATCGAGTTTGATACGCCTGCCTTACAGTCATATACTCTCTAACTATTCGGATATCACTAAAATATCTTCCTACCTGCTTGTCCTCGACGTGGTCCGGTCAACTCCTCGCTGGTCCAAGAAGAAGGTGAGGAGTTCGTCAACAGGCGATGATGATGATGATGATAGGGTTGGTGTTGAGATGACGAAGGGGTTGAAACGAGATCCATCCACGCGTCTCCCCCTTCACACTCCCCCCCTTGCGTCGGGACGCCTTCTCCCTATTGGTCCAAACGGCCCACTTCACGCTCTTCAGCGTCGTTCCTTTCTTCTTTCTGCCAGAATGGAATTCCTGGATGGCGAGATCTGTCCGTGCAAAAATCGGATATCTCCATTGGATTTTTTTTATAGGAGAGAACTAAATTTAGAATTTAACTCAATAGCGAAATGTTAAGCAAAAATCGGATATCTCCATTGGATTTTTTTATAGGAGAGAACTAAATTTAGAATTTAACTCAATAGCGAAATGTTAAGATGCAATTGGATTTATTTATTTGAGGTATTTAACGTGCACTTTCTGAACCCACTGATTATATCAGCACACGAGATTTTCTATGAGCGAGAGTGAAAGGACATACCAATTTTGCCAGGAAAGGTATTTTCACATGCCTTCCAGGTTTTTTTTACAAGCCACAATTGACTTGGGACCGACGGCTTTACTTCTCCTCCAAAATAGGTTATGTTACGGATTTTTATCGATCAAGAAAAATCCATTGACCCCGGCTGGGTTCGAGCCCACAAACATCAGGTCCTGAGGCAATCAATTTCCTCAAAGACCACCGAGGTCGATTTTTATACTATCAGTTCGACAAACACTGCTATGCATAAATTCTAAAGTAAAATCATGGTCAAATCCTCAAACTTATTCAAATGGGGTGGATTTTTTTTTATCTCTTCAAAAGACCTTTTTTTTTTTCTTAAGTTTAGTTTCATTGAGGAAAGTTTCCAAATCTACTTTATTCATATTGTCGCTATCCTTTATTCCTCAGAAACAATCTTACGTCACTCACAATTCCTCGCTAAAAAAAATTCACGCAATAATTAAGACAAAAACTCTCCAAAAGAAATTTTCCAGAAAGTTATGACAACACACTTGACGAGGTGGACTTGTATGGTTCTTGCACTTGCCCATTCTTTTCGCGTTATGAAACCATGCGCGGTATGACGGCAGTGTTGAGGCGATTGAGCGTGTTTGAGGGGGTGGATGAGGGGCTGCTTTAAGTAGGGGGTAGTTGGGGTGAC
Source organism: Timema bartmani (assembly GCA_902151455.1). NCBI lineage: Eukaryota > Metazoa > Arthropoda > Insecta > Phasmatodea > Timematidae > Timema > Timema bartmani. Next base: position 44,412 of record CABFWB010002371.1, read on the forward strand.
GTGGAAGGGGGATGGAGTAGAAATTATTGTTCTCTGTTAAGAATGGGGCCACTAGGTCTAATATTTAATTAGTTTTATAGTTGTTGGGCCGATTTCTTAAGGCACTTATTTAGGCTTGCCTTGTGCATCTCAAAGAACATTGGTTAGGACCAACTTTTGGAGCCGTTTCTAGTGAGTTTTGTGATGTATGATTCTTTTTTTTTCAAACAATTATTTCTGCACTGAGATTATGACGTTATTTTAATCACTAATGATTCAAGTGATCTGCGGTATTACCAGGAGAATATTTGTGTCTTTGTGTGTGTGTTTTTGTAAACCGCGAAATGCCACCGTTAAGATACTGAAGGTAACCCACTTCGGTGACTGCATGGTCTAAGGCGCCACTCTCTCAGTAGACTATACTGCCAATGATTGGGAGAAAGAGGTTCAAATCTTGGTCGGATATACTGAAGGTGATTTTTCCAAAATGGTTGGCCACTCATCATCCTCGCAAATGGGAGTACACTTCCTCGAAATATAACCTTACTAATCCCTACGTAATTAGTACATAAGCGTATAGACTGAATGGGTACTAAGATTTGGTGCTAAAAAAAATATACTGAAGGTAGAATTTAAACGAAATATTATGGTATTTGCTTGGAGGTAGAATGGAAAACTATTTAGATAATAGTAAGTATACCTGGTTGGGAGTCAAACCCATACCTAGTCGTCAACAGGAAGTCTAAAGAAGACCAGACGGGCCAGGCGCCTTTAACCATGTGCCCAGCTGTGCGGGGTTCGCGTTTGTAAGCGCGTGACTACTTATGTTAACAAAATATTGAATCTTTTTTCTCAGTTTAAAACTAAATGTTTTATTTTGTTCGTATGTTTGAAAAAGGATAAAGACTAGAAAGTAAAAAATGACAAAGTGGTTTTGACAATATTTGCGCCGGCCGTGACCTTTTGAGAAGAGTTCAATCACCAGGAGTTGATACTTACCTCAATACCTTTATGTTTGCCGGGCTTACATAAATACCAACTCAGGACAGGGGCTATCAAGCGGCACTTCTAAACATGAATGGCGTCATTGGATTATGCATAAAATTATGCTTTATAATTATTTGTTTAGGGTTTTGAATTTTATAGTGTTTTCCAAAATGCTATTTTAAAGGTGAGTATAATTTTGCCAAGGCGTTTGTTCACTAAGCTAAGGGTTCTGGGTTTGATTTCCGGCTCGACCTGAAATCTTTCAGCGTTGAGTTGTCGGCCTAGGGACTGTATTTTGTGTCATTATATAAAAGGGTTATTTGGTATCTAGTGTTCTTAAATAATTGTTTTGTTCATAACCGTACATTTAATACCTTTAATGAAAATATAAATACATCTAACTCCATATTTTTGCGTGTCTGTCATTACTTTCAATTAGTTGGCCCGTTTGACTGATTTTTTTTCTTAACACCACGTTTTAATAACCGTTGGGGTTATACACTTATGTACTAATTACGCTGATTGTTTTAGAGGTAAGGAAGGTTATATTTATAGGAAGTGTGTTATATTTATAGGATTTGGAAAATCAACCCTCAAAACACTCGACCAAGATTCGAACCCCGATCTCTCCGTCATTGGTAGTCTAGTCATTAGCGAGAGTAGTGCGTTAGACCATGTGGCCACCAAAGTGGTTCCTATTTTATTGTTATTACTATTAGCACCGCGTCTTACTACCCGTTCGGGTTATACGCACTTACGCTAATGTGTAATGGTAGGGTGATTGTGAGATGAAATGGAGGACCTACAGTTTAACGTGGGATCCGAACCACGGTGGAGGCCTGGCATTCCACACATTCACAAGTTGTGATTAATACACGTCTTGTCAGGGGTGAAGGAAGGGTTTGCTAATCAGATAAATCTGTGCCAGGACCGAGAATTGAACCCCTGACCCCAGTACAGAAGTATGAAACCTTACCCCTAGACCGTCAGGTCACCTTTCCTATCCATATAAGACAGAGAATACATAATACTCTTTGTCTGTGGACATGTCTCGTTGTTACCCGCGGCCGTTAACTGGTAGAAGCGGAAAGTGTTCGCTTGTTTATTTTCTTTGTGTTCTTTTGTGTGAGGTTTGATTCTAAGAGCTCCAGTTCGCTCGGACGAACTGGCGATAAACGCCCGTGATAGAAGACATTCGAACATATTCCCCTACACATAACGACATCTCTTCAATCCTAGAGGTTAAAGAATACCGTACAGACCAACCAGTTGGAGAGAGATGTCTTGGTATCAGACATACTTTCCAATATCAAACGGGCACAGAAGATGCATTTTGAGAGCAAACCGTTCCCCGGTTATAGCACCGTTTCTTATACCGCGGGCCTTTAAAAGGTAAAGGCTTTGCGGCTAGTTTTACGATCGTCAAACAAAAAATGACCTACTTTTTTTTTCAAATAAGTGATTAAATACATTTAAAAAATATTTTTATAGTGAACTGTTTTAAGTGAAAATGAAAGATTTTCAAAAAATCTTGTTTGTACATACAGTATGTATAGTTTGATTTTGGTTGAAAGAAAAGTACAGAAAACTCAAATACATTTTATTGCGGCCAAAATATACTGCATTTAACTATATTATTTGTGTTATTTTATAAGTATTGATAATACTTATCAAATGTGACAGCCGCAGATAACGTGACTTGGCGTAAAGATATATTAAAATTATTTTAGTGATTACCATATACTGCTCTTCCTAATGACTTGAAGGACAGTTTACACAAGCAGAAATTTTCAATTTTGATCATATATCTGCAACTCTTTGAGATACGAAATAACTGATCATTGTAAAGTTGCGAAACTGTTAAAATTAAAAATATTCTAATCTAGAATATATTTTTATAAAATCAATAGTTTTTTTTAGCTATAAGCAACCATGTATATTTTTAATGGAGTACCTAGAGATTGATTGTTACGCTCTTTGGTGGACAGGGACTATCCTCTTTTCTCAATGTTTCTGTAACAATGTATATTATTTTATCTATTATCTTTGGTAGAATGTTTCTGCAACAGTGTATATTATTTATTTTCACAAATATTATGAGTTTTAGTAAATGTCCATTTTAAGATAAAGGCGGGAGAAAGTTTGTGCAGTGCACCGTACAATTTTTTTTATCACCACGTCTTACTACCCGCTCAGTTTATATGCATGTATATTAATTACTCTAATGGGTTATGGATGAGGAAGGAAGCATTTTATAGGTAGCCTAACCGCATTTGCCTGGAAGGAGAGTTGGAAACAATTTAGGGAAAACCACCCTTTTTATACTTTACCGGCGTTTGAACCGCAATATATTTGTCATCAGCAGGCCAGTCTAGTTTTAGAGTGACGCCTTAGACCGCTCGGCCACCGTATCTGCTTTCAGGTCAATTTATTGACCCGCCTCGGTGGCGTAGTTAGCTAACGCGCTAGTCGTGTTGAACTCGTCTGCAGAGGACGGGGAGATCGAGGTTCGAATCTCGGTTGGGTGAACTGGGGGTGGTTTATCCTAAATGGTTTTCTACTCTCCCTCCACGCAAATGCGGGTTCACTTCCCCTTTATTTAACCTACCCAATTCCTAACCCATTAGCGTAATTAGTACTTAAGCGTATAACCCGAACGGGTAGTAAGACGCGGTGCTAATAATAATAATAATATATGAAAACTGTTTGAGTAACTTATGTAACTGTCAATATAACTCCTTTCTATCCAAATGGGACTGTATTTTCTCCGATGCTGTTCCTGTACGAGACATGACGTTTGGTTGAGGAGTATAGCCTGTTTGAAGAGCTATCTCATGATTGGTCAGATTGTCACGCCCCAATCTGGCAAACAATTAACTACAACAACTTGAAGATAATAACCGACGGTCCGCGGTTCGTTCTAAGGTTAGGGTGGGCAGTTTCCATGTGTCTCGTCTTATCTCACGTCCGGGATATCCACACACAACTAACGGCATAAGGATGAGAAAGGCATATAATTTAATAGAAATGTGACCACATTTGCGTTGAAGATACAAACGGAAGGGGGACATTAAGGAAAATTCATCTCTGCCGGGATTCAAACCCTGACCTATCACTGGTCAAACCAGAGAAGACGAGACTGATGCCTTTGTACTTGTGCCCACTGGTCGTTAATAATTATTCATCACACGTTTGCGGGTTCTTGTAATGGCCCACGTTGCCAAGGTGGCAGTTTTCTTACGAGGGGTACCGGCATCCGGCCTCGTGGTGCAGTGGCCAGTGCACTTGGCCAAGAACCTAGGGGTCCCGGGTTATATTCCCGGCTGGTACCTTGGGTATTTTTCTCTCAAGAGGAATTATACCAACGGTCACCAGGGGTTGGTAAATTAGGCTTGGGTTAGGTTAAGACTCACACTGGCCCACACCTCCATAATCGCTATCATCACATCATCTCATTCCAGGTTCCTCCATAGGTTCTGTGCCACCAGAGTGGCGAATAGTCTACATACAGGAGAATGAAATGGTTGTAATGTCCCTCTCGGTCATATATGTCATATTGTGCTGGGGGTCCGGGGTTCAATCCTCGGTCCCGGCACAGATTTATCTGATTGCCAAACCCTTCCTTCACCTCTGACAAGAAGTGTATTAATCACAACTTGTGAATGTGTGGAGTGCCAGGCCTCCACCGTGGCTCGGATCCCACGTTAAACTGTAGGTCCTCCATTTCATCTCACAATCACCCTACCATTACACATTAGCGTAAGTGCATACAACCCGAACGGGTAGTAAAATGCGGTGCTAATAATAATAAAATATATGTCATAAATTAAAAAAAACCCAGGGTTCACCACTTATCTTGATTTATTCCCTTCTTTTTTACAGTTTTTTTGGCATTAGCTTCTATTTCTTGTCATTATTATTATTATTATTATATTCGTAGCGCAGGTATGTTATGGTTTATATTTTATAATGTACAGAATACAACTGAGGCGCAATTTGTAAGTCTCGCCCAGGTCCCATGGTACCCCAGCGCCGACCCAGAATATACCTATCGTATCCACCCATGTTCGAACCAAGGTATCCGACACCTGAAGTAGATCTCCTTGGCCACCCGGACACGAGCGACGTGTTGAGATTTCAGAAGTATCCAATCCAATTTAAATATAACTGTTCATGAGAAGTTTGCTCAGGTGAATGACTTGTGGCCAAACGACGGCCATAGTTGCTCCTACCCAGCAGTTTACATAGTGACAAAAACTTACTTTCACATTCTTCAGAATTGGGGCGCTAGAATAGTCGAGCAGAAATTCATAAACGACCATAAACCAAAAGGGGTTTATAGCGTCCCTAGGCGGAGCTGTCTTGCACTAGGAGAACAAACAAGAGAGGAGGAAAATACAAATGGCAATACAATTTATGCTATGCTTCCTCATTTTAAATCCATTCTACGCTTCTATAACAGCTATCTTTAGTTTCCTGGGCATTTATGTTTTTAACTATCAACTGACCCGCCTCGGTGGCATAATTAGCTAACGCGCTAGTTTTTTGTTGAGCTAGACTGCCGAGGATGGGGAGATCAGGGTTCTAATCTCAGTCGGGTGGACTAAGGGTGGTATTACCTTAAATGTTTTTCCACTCTCCCTCCACGCAAATGCCGGTTCACTGCCTATAAATTCAACCTTCCCAAATCCTAACCCATTAGCGTAGTTAGTAGCTAAGCGTATAACCCAAACGAGTAGTAAGACGGTGTACTAAAAAATATTAAAAAATTATCAACTGGAGTTTGTGGATCTTTGGAATTTTTATAACGGAAAACTTCAAATTTTAAACTATATTTACAATTATATATTATATATTATTATGTGTGTATCGAACAATATAAATAGTTGTGTGTATTTTTATTATCATCGCGTCTTACTACCCGTTCGGGTTGTACGCTTATGTACTGATTACAATAATGGTTTTAGGGATAGAGAGGGTTATAGTTAGAGGAAGTGTGTCTTCTTTTGCGTGGAGGGAGAGTGAAAAACCATCTTAGTAAAATCACCCTCGGTACACCCGACTGAGATTCGAACCTTGATCTCCCCGTCTTCCGCTGTCTGGTCTGCTGCGAGATCAGCGTGTTAGACCATTTTGCCACTAAAGCAGGTAATTTTTTGTTAAATTCCAGTAAACATCAAACTTATGTAGTATACCTTTAAAGATTTTGTCAATATTTAACCTAAAAGTAACATCTAATTGGTAAAATCTCAGCTACTTGTGCATGAAAGAAGCTACCTAGTTAGCTGAAACAGTGACATCAGATGTTGCTCTTAGGTTAAATATTGATAAAACCTTTAACAGTGCACAAGTTTGGCGTCTACTGAAATGAAAACAGAACTAGTTTTTTTGCCCCTATACACACATACATCGTTAAAAATAGGCCTACATCCTGATTTTGGTTGGAAGAACGGTGGAGAAAATTCAAACATATTTCTTTGCGGCCAATATTGCTCACATTTCTATATTTTATTTGTGTTATTCTCTAGTTATTGATAATATCTATAAATAGGTGACAGCTGTGGATAACATGACTTGATGTATGAATATATTAAAATGTTTTAGTAACCTAAGTAACTAATTTCTACTGTACTTCCTACCAAAATCATCCAATAGCTTAAAAGTTTACATTTTCAAATATGAAAATATCAATAATACACGTATTCTTGTTGCTCATTAAGAGCTAAATGCCCTGTAAACGAAAGGTAACTGTTATAGGAGCGTAGAATTGATCTATTAATATAATCGTCTTGCTATTTTTTACTTTCCTCCACCCCTGTTTGTTCTCCTCTTGCAGGACAGTAACGTTATATATACCCATTTGGCTTTTGTCGTTTATTAAGTTGTGCTCGTCTTTACGCCTTAACGCGACTGGTGGTGTTCGTGGGACAAGGCAGCTTCAAGTGTGACACTGTCACGCTATTAATAAAACAAGGCCACTGGGTGGGGGGATAATAAGACGAACATCTGTGAAGGAACTACTGCCTTGGTACAAAGCATGATTAGTGCATTTTAATGATGGTTTTTCGTGCGACGTGGACTCGAACCTAGTAATTCCTCTCGTGAGTCAACAAAACTTAGCTGCCATAGTTGACGCGTAGACACGTTGACAAGGGGGCGAGGGGGAAGTACTATGGGGTATTCCCCTACCCTTCACTTGATACGTCGTCTATCGATAGGCCTACGTGATAATTTAATTTTAACCATTTCTAAGCATTAACTTACCTACTCACTTACTCTATGGCATTAGGGACTCGAAAGTTCACTGCCACACTTACATAAGTACGCCACCTATCCCTATCTGATCTAGTTCTTTCCAGTCCACCTCATTACACCCTATCCCCTATCTTGATCTAGTTATATCCAGTCCACCTCATTACATCCTATACATATCCTGAGCTAGTTCTATCCAGTCCACCTCATTACACCCTATCCCCTATCTTGAGCTAGTTCTATCCAGTCCACCTCATTACACCCTATCCCCTATCTTGATCTAGTTCTTTCCAGTCCACCTCATTACACCCTATCCCCTATCTTGAGCTAGTTCTATCCAGTCCACCTCATTACACCCTATCTCTTTCAGGTCCATTCTAATGTTACCCCCTCATCTGCGTCTAGGTCTTTCCACTGGTTTCTTCCCATTGGGTTTGCCAGTCATTGCCCTGAACACATTTCTATCATCTTCCATCCATGATAAATGTTCTGCCCACCGTAATAAACGAAACTTTTTTTTTATAATAATGGTGTCTTGTAATGAGTACAGGGTGTTTAACCCGTCATTACCATTAAATAAAAAATAAATAGTACGGCACAATCTTACATAGCCTACTCTCTCATATAGACAGTGAGGTTATACTCCCAAGATTTGTCTTAAGAATAATCTTACGTGTAAATTATTAAGCAACAAATGTGATAGGAAATTAAATTATATATATATATGTGTGAGTACTGACAAAAAATCTAGTTTTGAGCTTAAACTTCTAATTTACACACCAGCCAATACGAGCGTATACTGATTAAAAAACAAACATGACATGGGAATTGTCTGTCTTGGCCATTGGACCACGGATAATCTAATCTCTAAGGTTGTCTGAATGTTCTGAAGGAGTAGCCATAGGATAAAAGGCAATGTATTTCTGTCTGTCCGCACAAATTGTTCGAGAACGTTTAGATGAACTAGAAAGCTGAAATTTGGCAGGTGGGTAGAGGTTTTCCCCCATATAATCAGAAAATAATAAAAATGGGGCTCCATAAATTGAGGGGTGTATTAGAACTGGAAACATCTTTCTATATGAGCTATACGCTTAAAACTTTGTGAAAAGGTACGAATACTATTTCAGATAACCAAATAAATCTTAAAATTCGAGAGTTTTAAGTGGGAGTAGGATAAAAAAGGAGTTGGGTGTTGAACATTTCTAAAACTAATAGAACTACTTCTCATTGTGGTTAGAAAACTGATATTTGGCAGACAGGTATAGGACCCATTCTAAATAACCATAAAAGTTTGACGATTTTTAAACTTTTGCTTGAAACTTTAGGTACACTAGTTTTCAAAGGGTGCCACGAAGCTCTCGACGTTATATTATGATTTATAGCAAAATGTACTACCCGTTTCAGTGGCCAAATGGTCTAAGTCGTCACTCTCGTGTTAGTCTGGCTTGCTGTTGATGGGGAATTGGGGTTTTGAATATGGTTTGGGTCTTCTCAGGACCGGCTTTTTCTAAATGGTTTCCCACTCTCCTTCCAAACAAATACAGGTATATTACTTCTAAAATGCTTCCTTCCTCATCCCTACCTAATTAGAGTAATTATCATATATGCGAATAACCTGAACAAGAAGTAAGATGCGGTCATAAAACAAAAATAAGTAGTTTCAGTCAATAATAATATTTTTAAATAAAATGGCCTAAGCGAAAAATAAATGAAAGTATTGATATATTTATTTTCCAAAGAATGTAATGGCTTACAATCAACGAGTTGAGTTGAGTTTTTTCTTACATGAAAGTTTAATCCGTGGTCGAATAGAGGACAAACACAAACGTATTTCCCGTTCAAAAGTTTCTGTGCATGTGCAAGATTGAGTCATGCGTGATGCTGTAAGTTTGCACATTCAGCGCCGCGAGGAATCATGGGAAACAAAAATAAAGGTACGAGACACCTCGCAACCTTTCTCTCTCTATAATCTTAAAATAGAGCCATTAACTAAAGACTCGTAAGATTTGTGAAACGAAATAATATACACCGTTGCGGAAACAATTCTTCAAATAGCCTAAAAGAAATAGTATACACGGTTACAGAAGCATTGAGAAAAGAGGAGCATCTCTGTCCACCAAAGAACATAAGAATCAATTTCATTTTCAAAGACTTTAATAAAACAATATGTATTGGCTCATAGCTCAAAAACTATTGCATTTATAAAAATATATTTCAAACATAAGAGTATTATATTTAATATTACTACACCTTTACAGTGATAAGTTATTTCGTATTTCAAATATTTTGGGAGATAAGATAAACATTAGAAATTTCTCCTTATGTAAAGTGCCCTTAAAGTAATTTTCATTGAAAAATGAAAAGTGCCATTTTATTTATAATGATAAACAGTGTCTAGATTTAAAAAAATAATTAAATTCTTTAAAGTGAATTTTGAGAAAATCAATTTTTTCTCTTTTTGACCTTCAGAAACCCACCCTTAATTTTAGGGTTAGATATCTAATTCCAAAAATGCCTCGGGGGAGACGATATGAAAACCCCAGGATATAAAGTTTTAGACAAATCGGTAAATTATTTAGGCTCTAGTTTGAGATAGACAGGCAGCACCGCAAAAACTACTTTTTTGGTTTCAGGGGGTCATGAAAGAACCATCTACATCCATTAAAATCTCTAGTTCAATTTTATTGTTGATCACAATTCCTCTCTCTCCGGGAGGTTGAGAGAAAGTAAAAAAAAAATTGAAAGCCACTATTTAGGAAATAGGGAAGTGGGCCTGGGCTAGGAGTATTATTGTATTTGTATAAAATAATCTAATCTAGTCGAGAATAATTATTTTGTGCAGTGCTTTGCAAGTATTTTAGAACCGCGAATCTATTTTTACACCGGCAAACTTTCGCAGCCCATATAGCTAAATTTAGAGAAGGCTTAATTTTTTTCCCTTACATTAAAAAAGAGTAAATTAATTAATATAATTCTACTAAAAGCTGATCTGATTCTCATAATGAAGCGTGGGCAAAGAAATGCGCTTATATCCGGTTTCTATTGATGACGTCAATAAAATTCATTTTCAGGGGCAATGAGTTTGACTTATCATTGCATTTGGTTTCGAAATTAGGGTTTGATTCCCACAACATCGCTCAAAAAAAAAAAAAANTCACTTTCTCATATTTTTTTGTTTCATGATTTTTAAATTTCACATAATTTCAAACAATTTCACATAAAAAAAAAAATTGCTACCCATGGTATGGGAACCACGGTTTTAGTGCGTGGACAGTTATGGGCATCGTTGATAAGAGTCTACATTATTCAGATTTTGGACAATAAATACCGTGGTTCGGTGGCCGCATGGTCTAAGACGTCACTCTATCAGTAGACTAGACTGCTGATGTCGGGGAGATCGAGGTTAGAATTTCGGTACGGGTATACTTGAGTTTTCCCCAAAATGGTTTTCCAATCTACCTCCATGCGAATGCAAGTACACTTCCTATAAATATATACTTCTTCATCCCTAAAACCATTATATATTAAAAAATAGCTCGCTGTAAGTACAGGAAAAAAAACCCATCAGAATATAAAACGAAGATTTGTTATATTTAAAGGTTTCTAAAATTCGTCGAATCTTTGTAATTACACCTACAAGGAGGGTAAAGCAGATAATTTAAGTGAAACGTGACTTGAACATAAACCAAAGGGAGAGAAAGAGATTTCTTAAAAAATATTCCGTATAGGCATGTTCTAGTGCTCAGCTCCTGGAAGTAAGACTTTATCTCAAGTGGAGGTAATTTGGTAACTTGTCGAAGGTTGCGTAATATGCGAGTGTGTTACGTTGAACCCAAGGTCAACTGTCCTGAGCAAAGATCCTATCACAACTGGTTATTGAAGGGTGTGGTACCATTGATACAGGATATAGATTTTGATGGGTACATACCTTCATGGGTGAATGTGGTCAGAAGTATTTACTTCTTGTCTTTCAAGTAAACTATAAATGCAGGATTTGTCTGTGATTTGATTGTCAATCAAGGGCTTATTTAACAAAGGGACAAGTATTGTCATTACAAGTGAATTTACTCATCTTTTAGTTGGAAACGACAAAGGTTTTTTCACAAAGCAAATGGGTCTATTTAACCAATGGAAAGGTCTTGTAATGAATGACAAATGCATTTTTTATAGCACTGCATTTTACTATCCGTTCGGATTTTACGCTTATTTACTAATTACGATAGTGGTTTTAGAGGTTATTAATAGTATATTTATATGTATTGTACCCGCATTTGCTTAGAGGGAGAGTGGAAAACCATTTTGGAAAAAACACCCGACCAAGATTCGAACCTTGATCTCCTCGTCATCGGCAGTCTAGTCTACTGCGAGAGTAGCACGTTAGATCATGCGGTTACTAAAGTGGGTGACAAGTGAATTCACTCGTATTTTAGGTATAAAGGACAAGTGTTTGTGTCAACAAATTACAAGAGCTAAATGACTAGTAATTAGCGAACAACTGTCGAATGACAAGTATTTTAGAGCTAGGTAACAGGAGCTACGTTTCATAAAACTAAAAAAATACAGTCAAATGGGCCACTAATTTTCTAACCCATATACGTACAGCCTAAACAGTTTGGGAGACGAGAAATATTGAATTGAGTCGCAAGCATAGAATTCAGTCCCCCCCCCCCCCCCC
>CABFWB010002371.1:56410-70285 GCA_902151455.1 Timema bartmani
AACAACATGGTGGGATGGAAGGGGACGCGATAAAAAGGCCCGTGTTTTTGCAGTTTTTTATGGTAAAACATTTTTTTAGGCTAAAATAAATAAAACATTGCTTCGGTACAAACATCGAGTTTAATTTTCTTCATATGTTGATATCAACAATTCCTGAATAGCCATCACGAGCATAGCGGCATTAGATGATATTTTTAAATGAAGACAAAAAGTTTGTCATTAAATTCCAGGACATCCTTGACAGATATTTAAGAAATGTTGAGGTCTCCATGTCAAGAAAATCAAATTCTATATTTGTACTGGAGCGATATTTTATTTATTTTGGCTATAAAAACTGCAAAAAACACTGGCCTTTTCTCGTATAGCCTTCCATCCCACCTTAATGTTTCAAAAAAACACAAGAGATTTTGCAAGAAGTCCACCGTTGTACTCCGGCCTTTTAACATTTTGTGAAAAACAAACTTCAAGCCATTAATGACAAACAGCGGTTTTGTTGTTGTCGTTTTTCACTCGACATGCACTCCATGACATTCGATATGGACTGAAGAAAAGAGTTGGTTGGCAGAATAATAGAGATTGTACTATGGAATAGATTCAAACAACTGTCCAAAACAACCCGGACCCATTTCGAATAACTGAAAAGGTAAACAAGTGTCTTGTGACTGAATTATATGCCATCCTAGGAAACACGGTAACAAAAAAAAAAACCTGGATGTGAAACTAAATAATAATATGATTACATTTTTAAAAAACATCCTCTTGAACGTGTAAGTATCGGCGGGTGTAAAGTTATGTGTGACCTGACCATACTTTCCGAGGAGTTCGAACTAGACGAATTCTCGAGATACCGTCACGGTAGGTTTTTTTTTTCTTCTTTGACGGTCTTTGTATATTACGGTTCCACACCCCCTCTACCCCCCTATTCTCATCCTTCTAGGGCCCACCGCCATCCTCTCGTGGGCGTCTATCGTGGGTGCTTCTCGTGAACTTCAACAAAACTGTCGCAAAAAGGGAGAAAGGCTAACTGAGAAGTTAGTGTTTATTTGCAGTTATTTAACCTCCACTTTATAGACAAAGGGTTAGTATCGGCAACAACGCTGCCTACAAACTAACTTAACCCGTAGACATCAACATCGTATAGTAGAACTATGGTAGGAAGATCCTTTTAACAAATACAGGTTGATTCATACAACACCAATGATTTTCATTTGATTAAATCGTAAAGGTCCTTTTTGCTTTCAAAATACGCGGGAGCTCTAGGAGTTCCATTTATTTATCACGAAATGGCGCTGTTGTTAAGTATTTGCCACCTGTTTCGTCATTGTTGTCTTAGTATTAGTCACTATCGTTGTGAAGGTACATTACACACAACATCGGCGGCTATACCTCGTGGAAACCTACTGGTTAACAAACTCGGTCACAGCGACGCAAAGAGCATACCAGAGGGAATTTGGTGTTCACAATCCTCCGGAGAGGAACACAATTCTGGCGTTGGTACGCAAGTTAAAAACAACTGGAACCATATTGAATGAAACCAGCAAGCATAGTTCGCCTGCATTTTCGGCGGTTGCTGAGGACGTTCAGGTACGACTGGTGCGGTCAGCACGTTAGTCAGCGTCTGTCGCAGGAGACAGGGTACTCGTATTCTGTGTGTCAGAGAGCTGCGAAGGTTAAGTTGAAGACATATAAGATAACTCGCTTTACTCGTTGTGGGCTCCGCCCCCAAACCCCCCCAGTGAGTGTTAACCAATGTAATTCCAGCGTTGTTTTGAACGTTAATTTATTTTTAAAATTTTATGTTTCTAGCTGTCCCATAAGTGTGTCAGAAAATTAAAAAATATGTGGAAAATGTCCAAAATTTACCTAAAATAAAGAAAATATAGCTCTGGTGCAATCCGTTTTTTGATAGGTCTTACCGTTTAGCCACAAGAGACCTCCAAAGAAAGGTCCGCACCGACTTTAAAGTTGCTCCGCCATTTTGAATAGTTGCTCCACCATTTTGGATTTTTTACGGGGGTTAAAATTTAATTTTTTTAACTTTTTGGAATTTTCCCATCGGTTACAGGCTAGAAGCTATAAGTTTGCCAAATTTCAAGTTTCTATATCATCTGGAAGTGGGTAAACATTAATGTCGGTGAGTGAATGAGTGAGTGAGTGAGTGAGTGAGTCAGCCACGTGGCTTTATACTATAGTGAAGTGACGGCTGTTCATCAACTGCAGGAGCCAGATAAGGCAAAAATAAGTGAAATATTGTCGTTGGCTTCAGGCGTTCATTAAAAAAAAACTGGTATATTGTACATTACATGGTTCACAGATGAGACGTGGTTCCATCTGTGTTGCTATGTGAACTGGCAGAACACACACATTTGGGCCACACAACATTCTCACGACATTCGTGAAGCACCTATGCACCCGGTGAAACTCGGAGTTTGGTGTGCAGTATCCGAAGAAATAATAGTTGGTTCTAATTTCTTTGGATGGAATTGTGAACACCGCACAATACACACGCATTTTCATGGCATTCATCGAGCAAGTGGATGGTATTGAGCTTCGTCAGGGGTACTGTCAACAGGACGGTCATATGAGTCCATGACGCTGATCCAAAGTTTCATCTCCAGGAACTTGTGGCCACGGAGATCACAGGATTTGATCTCACCAGTGTTTATTCTGTGGGGCTCTCTGAAAGAAAGATTCTACGCCCTTGGACATTAATCGATTTGAAGATGATCACTACACGCGAAATCAACAATATTGACAATACAATAATCCAATGAATGGCCAAGGACATTGAACGACATGTTCAGTTGTTCCTCGAGGCGAAGGGAGGACATTATCAGCATTTAATATAAAGTTAGAGTAATAATCTCCCAGAGATACTGAACACTTAGACGCAATACATTGCTATTTGCACCATTAGTGTGAAATAAATACAAAATGAAACGCATGACTTTTATATGACTCAACCTGTACAAACATACAATACAAACATACAGTAGGATTATTGTATGAAGAACCTTTTATAAAATACAAAAATACAGTGGGGCTATAGTAGGAAGAACCTTTTATAAAATACAAAAATACAGTGGGGCTATAGTAGGAAGAACCTTTTATAAAATACAAACATACATTGAAATTATAGTAAGAAGGGCCTTGTATAAGATACAAACATACAGTCAAATTATATTATGAACCCGCCTCGGTGGCGTAGTTGGCTGACGCGCTAGTCGTGTTGAGCTCGACCGCCGAGGACGGGAAGATCGAGGTTCGAATCTCGGTCGGGTGAACTGGGAGTGGTTTTTCCTAAATGGTTTTCCACTCTCCCTCCACGCTAATGCGGGTTCACTTCCTCTAAATTCCACCCTCCCAATTCCCAATCCATTAGCGTAATTAATACTTAAGCGTATAACCCGAACGGGTAGTAAGACGCGGTGCAAAATATTATTATTATTATTATTATTATATTATGAAGAACCTTTTATAAAATACAAACATACATTGGGATTATAGTAGGAATAACTTTTTATAAAATACAAACTTTTTTTTGTGGTCAACAATGATACTCTTTTACTTTATTACTAGTATTATTTAATTGTTAATAATATTATCTAGAAAAGTAATAATTGATAATATAGCTTGACGTACTAATATATAAAAATGATTTTAGTGGCATTTATAACTGGAAAAAATAAGTTCCTTCTAGTATTAATTGGACTGTAACTATTAACCACTTATTTTTACAATCAAAATCTGTCGTTCTACTCATTTCAACTTTCATGTCACGGAGTGCCGCTACTTTAGGCCGGATAATCACGACTCTAATGTAACTGTACGTTTTTTTTTTGCTAACTAGACAAAATAAAATATTAGGGGGATTCTATTTTACTATGAAAGTTTATCTTGAAACTGAATAAAACTAATCAAACTAGGAATTTTTCAAAAATAAATAGAAAATTTCGAGTAATCAAAATTTTTCGAGTTTTGTAAAAATGTTCCGAGTCGAGTTCTAGTAGCTACTAAGACTTTAATCGGACTCTTATTTTCGAGAACTCGCACTCCTCTAGTATTTAGGCACACCCTATGATTGAACCAGGATCCTAGAGACTCGTGCTTGGTCTCCTTATCCACTCAACCATAAGAAGAGTAAAATGAGAAAAACAGAATTCCAAGTAAATATTTGATCCTTCTAAGGAAAAATACTGGGGATTCCCCGGCCTTCTTTATAGCAGCCTACATCCTGTTTGGAATAACCGAAACAAATCCTTTTGTTCAAAACAAAAATGTAAAACGCCATTGTTTAAAGAGTACCCTTTTTTTTGTATTAATAGAATATTACAATTTCTTTAAACGTAAAATGAGTTCAGTTTATTTTTTAAGAATGTGAGGATGGAGTTGTAAGATTGGGTCTAGTGCAGTGGTTCCCAAACTTTTTGAATCGCGGAGCACTTTTCAGGAGAGAAATTTGTCACAGAGCACTATGGTTGCCTTGATGCTAAAAATACTATATTTAGCTAACTGCATTTTTTAAAGTTGTTAGCCGATATTTTATCGTATAGTAAAAGCACGAATTATTTTTAGATTTCTAAATAACTTAAATTTTGATGTAAACTTAATTTTTACTATTGAAAGCCATTGAAATTGTAACTTTAAATATCATTTTCTCAAAACAATTTTGCACACAAGTGTCTTTGGTATAAGGGCGACGATATTTTCACATAGACTACATAGATAGATACTAAACCGAATTACAGCAGTATTCACGATGGAAACGAATGTTTAAGCATTTGGGCGTGTTAAACATCAAGTTTTATTTCATTATAAATGTTATTTTCTCCTTTAATTTCAGAGAAATAAGTAACTTAACTACATAAACGCAAAACAACAACCAAAAACATAAACTAACCTAAACCAAAACATTTGATAACGAATTCAAAGCAGTTATTGCAAATCCACAATATGTTACCCACACAAATAGTGTTAAAACCAATTTCATGGCTGCAAATAATAAAAGGCACTTGGTATGAAAAAAAAACACGATAAAGTATAGACTGCGAACTTAATTTCCAATGAGAGGGATGGGACTGCTCTGTTTTGATCTGCACAATGTGGCTATATCTTGTTGAATTTGGGGCAGCTGCAACAGAATGTCTGGCTCTGCATTGAGCTGGGATTTTTTGTTTTAGTAGCCACATAGGCAGAGAATCCTGATCCACATAAGTAAGTTATTGCAAAGGGAAGAAGGATTAATTTTTGCTCTAGCTGAAAAAAATTCGTCTCGTAGCTGACATCAAAATTCTGAAAGTGACTTTTTAGTTGCAAAATTCTATTTTACCACATAATCTGATGTCAAATCATTCAAGCACTCATACTGCTCCGATGTCAGGTTGGCTTTTCCGACATTCAAATAAATAACATTGTACAGCTACTTGATTTGTTTCAACTCTCGACTGTATACTGACTGAACTTCAGCTGACTGAAGGTGCGAATAAACACAAGTTTTTAATATGCAATAGAAACTTCCCAGAAAATTCTGGATAGGTGTCGAAGCAAACAATCGTATCTGAAAGCGCGGCGAAGTTCTCACAGAGACGAGGTTAACTGGCACCCTCTAGTCTCTCTGTCTGGTTTCGCCGCGTGCAATCTGTAAACAATGTATACCCAATACTTACCTATACACAGCTCATGGACGTACAAATTCACAGTTTTGATATTTTGTCACATTTTATTTATTTTTATTTCAAATCTATCCGCGAAGCACTTGGAGATGCTTTGTGGAGCACACTTTGGGAACCGCTGGTCTAGTGTCCCTTAGAGTTTTTTTTTTTACCCTAAATAGCTTACCACTTTCCCTCCATTTAAATGCAGGTACACCTCCTTTAAACTTTACCCTCATAATCCTTACCCCGTTAAGTGAAATATGCGAATGGTTTGTACAGGTAGTAAGATGAGGGGGACGCACACGTCAAATAATGCTATTATTGTGAACTCACCTTAAGAGTGTTATCACTGTAAAACCACCCTTATAGCATTATCCTTGTGAACTCACAATAACAATGCTATTGTTGTGAGCTCATCCTAACAGTGCAATCGTTATGAGCTCACCCTAACACTATAATCGATGCCAACACACCCTAACGTCGTTATCGCTGTGAACTCGCTCTAACATTGATATCGTTGTTAGCTAGGCCTAGCACCAATATCGTTGCTAATTCGGCATAACAACATTATCATTATGAACTCAGCCTAACAACGTTATCATTATGAACTCAGCCTAACAACGTTATCGTTGTGAACTCGCTCTAAAGTGATATTGTTGTTAACTCAGCCTAACAACATTATCATTATGAACTCAGCCTAACGACGTTATCGTTGGGAACTCGCTCTAAACTGATATTGTTGTGAACTCAGCCTAACAACATTATCATTATGAACTCAGCCTAACAACGTTATGGTTGTGAACTCGCTCTAAAGTGATATTGTTGTGAACTCAGCCTAACAACATTATCATTATGAACTCAGCCTAACAACGTTATCGTTGTGAACTCGCTCTAAAGTGATATTGTTATGAACTCACCCTAGCACCAATATCGTTGTGAGAATGGTAGCATTGTGAGCTCGGCCTAAAATCGTTATTACTGTGAACTCCCCCTGATCCAATTAATCTGCCTCGTCACCCGTCATTTACTCTTGAAAGATGCTTAGTAATCGCCATTTTGTGTTTCTGGTCCCGGACACACTTGACAGGACAGAGCGCTGGGGAATACCTGTAGGTGATTGGTTTTACGGTCGTGACTACTCCACACAGTCCATGAGGGATTCAAGAAAGTATAGCTATAGCACAATAAACCTAACATCTTATCCCAAATAATTGTTATCTTCTCTTTAAGTTAAACACAGGGGCCTTTATTGAAGATGATCTGCATCGACGAGCATGCGGTGTAAAGCATCAAGATAGTTGGGTCTAGTTTTGAGGTCACTGTGGAGTAGATCTCTTACTACGGACTTAACAAATAGGGACTTTGACTTCAGAGCAATATGTTACTGTGGAGTAGATCTCTTACTATGGACTTAGAGATAGGGACTTTAACTACAGAGCAATCTGTTACTGTGGAGGCAATCTCTTCTCTACGGACTTAACAGATAGGTACTTTGAGTACAGAGCAATCTGTTACTGTGGAATCAATCTCTTACTGCGGACTTTACGGATTGGAACTCTTTGGACAGACTCTTCTCTACGGACTTAACAGATAGGGACTTTAACTACAGAGCAATCTGTTACTGTGGAGGCAATCTCTTCTCTACGGACTTAACAGATAGGGACTTTAACTACAGAGCAATCTGTTACTGTGGAGGCAATTTCTTACTACGGACTTAGAGATAGGGACTTTAACATACAGAGCAATCTGTTACTGTGGAGGCAATCTCTTTTCTACGGACTTAACAGATAGGGACTTTGAGTACAGAGCAATCTGTTACTGTGAAATCAATCTCTTACTGCGGACTTTACGGATTGGAACTCTTTGGACAGAGCATCTGTTACTGTGGATTCAATCTCTTCTCAAAAACTACGGACCTTACTGATACGAGAGGCTTAACTCTGCTGTTCTAACTCGTGGGAAGAGCTTGTAAACAAACAAAAAAAGTTGTTAAAGATGATCACGCTGTGAGAACCACATGACGACACACTTCCTTACAACTTGTTGTCGTCTAGAGATTGCATTGCATGTCGGATAAGTTGAGAAGAGATGTGCATAGTCTTACTTTCATTTGAAACTTGGATTTTTCAGTACTTAAGGCTGTTACATGGGGAGGGCGTTTTATGCGTTTGGAAATCCCGCATTTTTGAAGAAGTGGTTTCATATTTTTAAATAAGGGTTTTCACCAAACTGTAGGCCCTATCTAGCTATAAAGTTTAAATTTAAAAAAAATCAACTTCGCTTTACGCCAATATTTGTACTTCTGAGTTTAAAGTAAAAACGATAGAGATCTATAACTAGCCATCCTCTATCAAATAAGTCATTTTTTGATAGGGTCACAACAGAAAATTTGAAGCAAATGCGGGATTGTTTTTTAAGGTTTTATATAAGTTACCAGACTTTTTTTTGAAAAAAACTTTATTTAAAGTTTAAATTCTTTAACTGGTCAAAACTTAAGCCTAAATTTGGTTGAAAACCATTTTAAGAAATATCAAACCACTTAGTAAATAATCCAGAATTTCGAAACCGCTGCGACGCTTTTAGTGCTCCCCCATTTAACTCCCTTAAGGTGCTAGACTAGTCTATAAGAATTTCACAAACGCCATAAACGAAGTGAGGCTATGACGTTACAGGCTGTAACCGTCTGTAATTAGAACAAACAAATGACAATACAGTTTTAGTTGTGACTCCCTATTAAATGACATCATTTGATTAAAAAAGATCCATTCTACGCCGTTATATCCGTTACCTTTCATTTCTCAGGCACTTAGTCTTTAATGATCAACCAAAATATGTAGATTTTTGGACTTTTCAAATTGTAAAATTTCAACTTTTAAACTATGTTTTATAAGTCTACATGTGTAAAGATTCATAGAAAATAGGTTTGTGTTCATTTCAGTACACATAAAACACATGTACTGCTAAAGTTTGTGCCAGTACTTAACCTAATCGCAACATCTGATTGGCAATATATGGGCTACCTAAGAACTATGCAGCTGACAATTGATTCATCTCCTGTAATTTCTCCCTAGACTTGAAGTTGATGATCAAGTTGGACAGAAAACAAATGAACAATTTTTTTCATGGATATTAACCATTGTTTAAATGGCTTAAGATGCCAGTCTCACAATATATGTCAAAGTTAAAAAAGAAAACGTTCTTTGGTACCCAAGAGATTGCTTAGGATTTTTAAATTCACATCCTTTGAAATGAGCTTTTGAGTGACCATTTGCCATCTTGAATGATTCACCAAATTGAAAAACCATTAATTTACATTTTTAGGACTAGGTTCAAAGAATGACCATATGAATCTCGCTAAAACTGATCCACGCTTTTGTTAACCATTGTGGAACCAAACAGATTTACGAGTGGCTGCCATCTTTAAACGGATAAAAATATCTAGAAACCGTTAACATAAATGGTTTGGGGTAGGCTCAAAGAATGTTCCTGCCAAATTTCGTCAAAATTGTTCTTTGAATTTGAAAGTTATTGCGGGACAAACATACGGGCAGACAGATGAAATGCCAAATGGTCAAACTATAGATTAGAACTTTGCTAACCTTTATCAAAAACACCCAACCTTGTTATTCTGTATTTGATTGGGGTACACCCCGTTGACAGGGCCAGCTTAATCCCCCATACCATTTTGGCTACTACTTCATCGTGTCATGGGTTCGAATGACAGCGGTTATTCTTAAATAGTGGCACGCAGGGAGTGAGCCGCGGCCATTCCATTGAGCTTCTTAGTCACGCCACAGGTCTCCATCCAACTTTCAAGTAATCCGAAACGTTCTTATTCTCTCTGCAATAAGTGTCAAGAGGAAGATGTGTATGTTATTGAAGGTCAATGTGGTTGTCCTCGTCTCATTCTTCCCGCCAAAATGTGGTTCTATCGACGTGCGTTGTGGCGGTTCCTGTAGGGATGTGGCTCTAATGTACGCACAATCCAAGTATTCTGCACACACCTCACACAGGCGGTGATCATTTACTCAAGCCAAAACAAACGTAATTAACTTTTTAATAGTCCTATTATTTTTTTTAAAGGAAGAACCTTATCCGATATAGAGAAACATTTCTAGATCTATTTTCACGTATTCATAAGTAAAGTCATGTGATCTGTAGCTGTCAATTTTGATAAATATTATCAATACTACTTACTCTATAGGATTACAAACTCTTAAGTTCATTAACGCACTAACAAAAGTGCGCTACCTAACCCTATCTTGAGCTAACTCCATCCATTACACCTCATTACACCCTATCCCTATCTTGAGCTAGTTCTATCCAATTCACCTCATTACACCCTATCTCTATATTGAACTAGTTCTATCCAGTCCACCTTATTACACCCTATCTCTATCTTGAACTAGTTATACCCAGTCCACCTCATTACACCCTATCTCTATCTTGAACTAGTTATATCCAGTCCACCTTATTACACCCTATCTCTTTCAGGTCCATTCTAATGTTATCTTCCCATCTATGTCTAGGTCTTTCCACCGGTATTTTCCCGTTAGCTTTGTCATTCAATACTTTGAACGCGGTTCTAGTTTCTTACATTCTCATTGTAAGTTCTGCACACCGTAACCTGCGAAAGTTGACTACCTTTACAATATCTGGTAGTGAGTGCAGGGTAAGTAACTCATCATTATTTAACTTTTTTACGCTCTCCATTATCTTCATCCATTTTTGAACCCATTATTTTCCCCAAGTACGAGATTTTAAGAATCCTAAATTTCTCCTCGTCTTGTAAGGTGAGGTTAGTTTTGTTAATCATTGAATTGTGAATGGTAACAACACGTTTTGAGAACGTGGTTCTATGTCTGTATAGTTTGAACACGTGTTTTGCGGCCGTCAAGGACGTGTTTGTTATTGAGCAGTAAGAATGTGGTTGGCGCAAGCACTCCTTAGTTGGTTTCAGACTGGTTTTAGTGAACCTGTAAAAAAACAAACATCACTTACCACGGTTGTCTAACCCACAACGCAAACATCCGCAAACTATAAAATAAACGGTGATTGACTAGGTCAAGTGAAAAGTTCTAGAAAGGTCTTGGAGTTGTATCAACGTATTTGAAACTTAAGGGGGTCGCCTCGGTAAGCGATAAATTTCCGTGCAGAAGTTTAGCTCTAATGTAAAATTTTATTCTACAATGTGTTGTCCTGGGGATCAGGGGTTCAATCCTCGGTCCCTGGCACAGATTTACCTGATTGCCAAACCCTTCCTTCACCTCTGACAAGAAGTGTATTGATCACTATGTGTGTGAGTCTTATTTATAAAAAGAATGTGTGAAAATGTAAGAGTAGCTCATTTTCAAATAAGTTGTAAGCAGGTTTGTGTAGCTATGAGACTAGGCTTGTTGATAAAAAGGGCTCTAGGTCTACCCCTCCTCTAACAAATACAGTAATTTTTCGACAGGTTCACGATCGAAAACTTTAAGATATTTGAGCGATCTTTTCTCTATACCTTGAGTTAAGAAGTTTTTTAGTTTTATTTCCTCCTCTTTCTTATTCACAAAGTAAAGGATGGTTGTAGGTGAATGGTGAAAGGAGTATAAGCTTAGACATAATAGAGAAATAGTTCCGAAAAGCGACAAATACCAATGTGTTTTAAGACGTGTGGCTTGCTAGCGATTGATACTTCTCCACTGACCGAAGTGGCCATATTAACAAAAAACTTTATAAAAAGTCTAGAAACATACACTATACAGTATATATAAAATTCCGTAAGGTGTATAATATTGATTTGGAAACTGTGTGACTTGGGTAAGTCTTAGAAAGCTGGGAAATGGATCATTTTACAGATCTAAAACTCAGGGATCGAGGCTAAACTAAATGTTTTTCTTTAACGTTCCTGAAGAAAACATGTAAGAGCCACGATTATATATGCCCGGACTTGGATCCAAGCCATACATGTTGACATAATCTCCCCCCCCTCCAATCCCCTTAAATCTTCACCCAGGACCTGATCAAGGAAGGATATGGCGGACAAACTTATCCAATAAAAAGTTTCGAATCAATTTTAGCGCGATATGTTGCAGCCGATGTGACGCTCCGATGATCGACTTGTTTAACTTTAAATTTGGAACTTTATTTCACGAACATTACAAAGATTGAATTGTATTGTTTAACAACATGAGATTCCGCCCACAAAAACAATTATTAAAAAAAACTCCAAAGGAACCAACAAATAAAACTGGTTTTTAAAAGGTCATTGCTCTGATGAAATAATATCTTGTTTGAGGAAAATATTTGTTGATTTTTTTTCCCGGGTACTTGTTATCTTTCTGCCGTGTCTGGGCTAGATGCATTTTAACCACTGTAATGAAGGGGGATACAGAAGGTATAGCTGAAAGAAAATGTAGCCACGTTTGTATGGAGAAAGAGTCTGAAACTATTTAATAAATCCTTGACACACCCCCGGCCGGGATTCAAAAGCTGATCTCGTCACCATCAAAGCAAATCAGATGAGCCTGACGTTTAGACTGCGTTCCTACTTATTTGGGTTGCTGGATACATTACCATTTTAGCAGTAAAGGCCTTGTCACAAAGTTAGAAAATGTACTAGATCTACTTTCACATATTCATGCGTCAAGTCATTATGCCATACGGTCGTCACCTTTGATAGATATTAATACCTATCAAATAATTATATTGATTTTTTTGGTCACCAAGTCTTACTACCCGGTCGGTTTGTACGCACATGTTTAGGCCTACTAATTACGATAGTGTGTTAAGGATGAGGAAGGTTGAATTTAAAGGAAGTGGAGGGATAATGGAGAACCATTTGTTCCAAACCACCTTCAGTACACTTGACCGGGATTTGAACCCCGACTACCCCGTCATCGGCAGCCGAGAATATTAGACCATTCGACCATCAATGTTATCAATACTGACCATTAAAAAACCTATTGTATTTTCTAAAAGCTCCTTTATATGAAAATTGAACTGTTTTTCGCTGGAAAAACTTGAAAGTTTAAAAACCTGGAAACGTCAAAGGTTTTCAACATCCATTTTGATTTGAGACCATGAATTTCCGGTACTATAGAGATAACCATTTTCCGCTTACCACCTCTTAACCGAGAGCTGATGGTAATGTTTATTTTTTTTATCTATTTCAAGGAAATGTGCCTCGCTTTTATTTCCAATCTTCTGTCCTTTACGTTCCTATATTATATAAGTGTAGAGTTGGGTGGTCTCGGGGTAAAGCGATCGCCTCAGGAACTGATGTTCGTGGGTTCAAACCCAGCCGAGATAAACAGATTTTTCTTGAGCGATAAAAATCCGCAACACAACTTACCTCGAGAGGGGAAGAAAGTCTGTCGGTCCCATGTCGATTATGGTTTGTGAAAACATCTTTCCCAGCAAAATTGGTAGCCCCTTTTCGCACTCGCTCATAGAAATTCAGTGTGGATAACAACGGGGAACCACCACACTACCTCCCCTTGTACATGGGATTTCTACCAGATAGCAGCACTAATTCAGTTTGAGCTAAAATTGTACTCTCCCCCTTTTCCCCTGTACCCTTCAAATGTAAGAAAGCTAATGCATGTAAAATTAACATTATATGACTAGCGAAGCTTAGACGATGGGAATTATCTTTTGGTTTTGTTTGTAACCGGATAACTGAGTTAGTCAGAATAGTCAGGAGTGTTCAAACGCTCACAGTCATTTTTTACTCATATTTTAAGGCAGAGTCTGTGATGGAGATGTGAAAATAATCGATGAACAATGAACTCTTATTCATATCACAACCACTGACAAATTAGGGGTGTCGGTTTTATATTGGCTCTAGTACAAGAATGATGCTGAGCACGTGATGAATCCTGGGTAGCTCAGTGGTAGAACATTGGTTCGCTAAGCCAAGGGTACCGGGCTTAATTACCCTGTCCATGTGCCCTTTTTTCAAAATCACTAATATAAATCCATTTCATACACGAGGGGTTACGAAATTTAGGGTTTGTTTTGAAGAGTGCTGCCCTGATAAAATAGTTTATAAACATTGGCTTGGATTAATATCAGGAAATCCCCTCCTGGTGTGAAGAAACTTTTAGAAAATACAAACTTTTTTTTGTGGTCACCATTGATAGCATTTTACTATTATTAGTGTTATTTTGTTAATAATGTTAACTAGCAATCCCGCACGGCGTTGCCCGTGACCCACTGGGGTATAACAATTATATAA
>CABFWB010002371.1:70397-93867 GCA_902151455.1 Timema bartmani
TATTAGAAATCCCGCATGGCGTTTCCCGTGACTCACTGTAGTATAGTAAATATATAACCCCCCACACACACACACAAAAATGGTTTAGAATTACGGTCGATTTCGTACACTTTTTTTTTCCGAGAAGGATGTGGCATACTTTTATCACAGTTATCTCTGAAACGTAATTCTAAACCATATTAACAATATTTTCTTCAAAAATTTGTTGAAAATGACCTAATTAAAAAGCTAGCTAAAATTTTAAAAATCCGGTTCTAGATGCATTCAGAACCCCTTCCATCCACCTATGTTAAAAATTTCAGATCTCTGCGTGCCGTAGATTTGGCTGGGCATCACACACAAACAAACAAACAAACAAACACACACACAGACAAACACTTCCTTTTATTATAATATAGATATCTATCAAAAGTGACAGCTGCAGATCACATGATTTGACGTATGAATAAGTGTAAGTAGATCTAGTAACTTTTCTAGATATTAGATAAGGTTCTCCTTGTAAAAATTGGACTGTATTTGAAAGTCACAACCTAGTTACGAGTAAGACACAAAACATCCCAGTAGTCCTAATTAAAACAGGTTCACATTTCATGTTTCTGTGTATTTGTTGCATGTCTTGTTGCAGTGGAGAACTACTCAAAGGGGAAGAACGTGGAAGAGGCTTTGTCCAAAGAGAACATTCCCATCCCGGACCTGCCGGACAACTTCGTGTGGATGCAGGTGAGACTGAAGCGGGGTTCACAGGAGGGCGATCAAATCCGTCCGCACACTTCCATTGTGGGGAATACTGCTTTAAAACTATCCCTTAGGGAATTTTACTAGGGCTATGCCAAGGTCACTTTTTATGAAGTTGAAGCGAAGTCTGCGTGAAGCTGGAAACATGTGAAGTAAAGTTAAAGTGAAGCTTGCACCATGCGGAGCAAAGTTGGAGTGAAGCCTGAAATATGTGCAGCAAAGTCGAAGCAGAAGTGGAAGATAAAGTTTCTGTTGTTGTCTCGTAACACAATTGTTCGCTTTAAAATTTGCCCTTAGGTTCCTCTAAATAAAGATAAACATACTGAAGCGTTTCATGGCTTGTATGCATTCTCAAACATATTACATATGGGTTAATTACTCGTTCTGCGCACGTGATGTGGGTTATAATGCATATATTATATATATATATCATAACCTAAGACTTTTTAGAAGTTGGTTCCATTAAAATCCGATAAGCAGAAGCTGAGAAGAAAGATAAGAGTAGTGTTTTGTAGCCGCCATCTTGAAAAAATGGCGAACATACATTTTAATTATCCTATATGTTAATCGGATGCACAAGTTAAGTCCATGTGAAATTTCAGGATAGTCGGTTTAGTGGTTTTTGCGTGGATGAGTAACAGACATATAACAACTAATTAAAAAATATATTATTAGGATAATCAAAACGCACAGGATGAGTTGGGGTAGTGATGCGGTACGTCTGGGTGACGAAACAGGTGTACACAACATTTTAGTTGTGAAACCTGAAGATACAAGACCCCTTGATAGGTTATGACGTCGATTAAATAAAATTGTGAGAATGTATTTGATTGAAGCTGTGTGTCAGGATAGGGATTGAATGGAGGTGTCTCAGGACAGGGATTGTATGGAGTTGTCTCAGTATAGGGATTGGATGGAGGTGTCTCAGTATAGGGATTGGATGGAGGTGTCTCAGTATAGGGATTGGATGGAGGTGTCGCAGGATATGTATTGGATGAAGGTATCTCAATATAGGGATTGTATGGAGGTGTCTCAATATAGGGGCTGTATGGAGGTGTCTCAGGATAGGGATTGGATGGAGGTGTATCATTATAGGGATTGTATGGAGGTGTCTCAGTATAGGGATTGTATGGCGGTGTCTCAGGATATGTATTGGATGGAGGTGTCTCAGTATAGGGATTGGATGTAGGGGTTTCAGGATAGGGATTGGATGGAGATGTCTCAGGATAGGGTTGAATGGCGAGCCTACCTTCTGGCGACCATGAACTTTCGAGTTACTTAAGATCAAAGAGTTTGTTTGTTCAGTAAAATAAAGTTTTTAGAGCAAAATAATCTATAGCACTCTGTATTATGTTATGTTTCTGAATTCTGAATTTATCCATGGCTTACGTCGTAGATTTAATTTAATCACAAGCCAGTATTAAAATATTATTTATTTAATCCACGCGTATCCTTGTGAATAGCACTTTGTTATTAATTCTTCTGTCGAGTTAAGTGAAGCCCTGTAAGAATAAAAAAAACTTGATTACACCTTGTATACTGCTTCAGTCACGGTGTGTAAGCAGGCTTCCACCAACACCCGGTCTATTTTTTTTATTGCCATAGTTAAATTTGCATTGAGATAACATTTAAAAAAAATATTACGCTCTTCTAATAATTTAAAAATGTTGGCCTGTTTTATGCATGAAGAAATTAATTATATTGTTTAATAAAAAGGGACGAGAAATTAGTTATAATGTTTAATAAAAAGAGACGCTAATGAATAGACTCATTTTTACATTTCCTACTTTTCTTTCTAATGCAGTCTTGAATACAACCCCTAAACTCCTCGTCTTCCTCCCTAACTGATTAGTAAAGTTACATAAAGAAGATACGAAACGATTGATAAAGCAGTTCAGTAAACTATCTTATTGTTAGTTGTTTTTAATCATTAAAACAACAAACGTCAATAGAGCTTAAAAGGTTTTCTTACTAGATAGCGTTATCGTGACTCTATTTTCACTTCTACCACTTGCCGCAAGAGTGCTTCGTCCTCTGGACAGCCTGCACTCTTGCGTGTATATTAAACACTAGTTTAAACAAGCCACAACGTCTCATAGCATTAAGTATATTTGTGGACCAACTACTTTAATAATAAATATATATATATAATAAAAGCTTCTTGTTTTTACATCTACGAGTCTTAGTTCCACAAAGTCATAGGCATTCCAAATCTCAGTTTTGAAACCTAAAAGAAAAAAGCGTGAATATAAAAATAGGTGATATATTCTTGTATTTATCGCTCCGTGACCTGCTGTTTGTACAGACCGTACACATTTAATTAGGTACCCTAAGGGTAATATGAATGAGAAGATAAGACATAGAGTAAACGTACCTTCATTTTCATGGAGATCTAGGGGGAAAGCGTGTAAAAAAAAACTACTCACTATACTTGCTCAGGATTCGACTCAAGACCTCCTCCACAGGCAAACCAAACTAGTTTGCTCGTATTGTGGGCACGTGGACTACGGTGTCAGGCTCGTCTATCTATCGGTGACGGCTGGCTTGAATCCCATCTGGGTGTGCCGAAGTATTAACATTTTTTTAAAATGGCTCCCCACTACTTGTCAACGCAAATGCGGGTACAGTTTCTCAAAATCATAACTTATTTAATACTATCATGTTAGTGTAAATATGCAGATAGCTCTGAATGGAAGTAAGACGTGGAACATGTAGTGTACTTATGCCCTCAAGTGGGCGCCGGCAGCTAGATGCACCACATGTAGTGTACTATCTGCCCTCAAGTGGGCGCCGGCAACAAGATGCGCCACATGTAGTGTACTATCTGCCCTCAAGTGGGCGCCGGCAGCAAGATGCGCCACATGTAGTGTACTATCTGCCCTCAAGTGGGCGCCGGCAGCAAGATAGCGCCACATGTAGTGTACTATTTGCCCTTAAGTGGGCGCCGGCAGAAAGATGCACCACATGTAGTGTACTATCTCTCTGCAGGTGAGCGCCGTCAGCAAGATGCACCACAAGTAATGTACTATCTCTCCGCAGGTGCGCGTTGGCAGCAGCAAGATGCACCACATGTAGTGCACTATCTGTCCGCAGGTGGGCGCCGGCAGCAAGATGCGCAGCGTGCTGGGGTTCGCGATGAAGTCGTTCAAGGACGAGCGATGCATAGTCTGGAGCGGCTCCGGCCCGGCCATCAGTAAGACCATCAGCTGCGCGGAGATCATGAAACGGAGGTACAAGAACACCCACCAGATCACCAAGATTGGTTACCGCAAGTGAGTTCACATCGACATATCAGGGTCAGGGCCTTAGGAGGGGGATTACAACCCAACCACCAGACAATGTCAGGTTGATCAAATCTCGCAGGTTATGGTGGGCAGGATAGAACTAGTTAAAGATAGGGATAGGGTTCTATGAGGTGGACTGGATAGAACTAGCTCAAGATAGGGTTAGGTGGATTACTTTTGTAATTGCGGCAGTTAACTTTTGATTTCCTGATGCCATAAAGTAAGTAAGTGAGAAATAAAACTTATTTTCATGGCGCGTACCCCCTGAAACACTTCGAGTACCCTAAGGGTACGTCTACTAGTCATTTCAAATATTGGTGGAATATATTTCTTTTTTTCCCACAAATGTAGGGTAGTATTGAAAGCATTAATGAAAGAGTTAAATTCAATACCAACTTATTTTTTTTCCAGAGTGGAAGAATTCTGGGAGCCGCAGATTGAGGATCTTGACCCTCTCGTGGTTGTCAGAGAGATCCCCATCATTCACATCCTTCTGTCCAAGGACGAGCTCAATTCGGAGGAACCAGGGTATGTCCATGTGCTTGAATCAGTTGCTGTTGAATACTCGTACCCAGTAGAGACTATGGTACAATCTTCTAGAGCGAGCCGTTATCTGCTGGCTATTCGGCCCCGTGCTGTAGTGGTCAGTGCATCTGGTTATGAACATAAGGGTCCTGGATTCAGTTCCTGGCTACTACCTTTGGTAATTCTTTATTGAGGGGAATTATCCCAGCGGTCTCCAGGGGTTGGTAAATTAGGCTTAAGTAAGGTTTCAAACTCTCACTGGCTCATACCTCCATAATCACCATCATCACATCATCTCATTCCAGGCTCCTCCATAGGTTCTGTGCCACCAAAGCGGCGAATAGTCTACATACAGGAGAATGAAATGGTTGTAATGTCCCTCCTGGTCAGTAAGGCCACACGTAAAAAAAAATCTGACATAATTTTTTTAACGCCTCGTATAATTAACTACCCGTTCGGGCTATTTGTAAATGTACTAATCACTATAGTGTGTTAGTGATGAGAAGCTGAATTTAGAGGACGTGTGGCCACATTAGCGTGGCGAGAGAGTCAAAGCCAATTTAGTAAAAATCAGCCTTGAGTACACCCGATTGGGATTCGAGCCCCGATATCCACGTAACCAGTCATTCTATTGCGAGAGTGAGGTCTTAGATCATTCTCTCGGTACAAAGGGAGATACTTTCACATCCTACAAAAAGTTGGACGCTAACTGTTGAAGTCATGACACAAGACTGAGATGATGTTCATATAACACACGACCGTCCGTTATGATGGATGTCGCTCTGATTTTGGGTCAGAGCCAGACTCGCCAGTCGAACACGCTGGCGCTGAGCTGACTAGGTGTGGTAAAAATAATTTTTGGCGGACCCTCCCTATAAAAATTATCTTTCTTCCACGCCCTTTCTACTCCCAATATCACCTCTGTGGGAACTGAAGTTGTTTCGGGGGAAAGCCTTTATCTTCTTTCTCTCTCAGTTAACTGCTGCCAAATATCCTCGATTTCAGTTATGTCGTAAGGTGGAGTACTGGGGTAAGAAGAAGCTACTGGCAACGTCGATGAGCCAGTGTTGTGAAACTTGCACATTTGAAGGAGGATTGATCACATAAAAACAAGTGAATGACCCACTTCGGTGGCCGCACGGTCAGGCGTCACTCTCGCAATAAAATGGTTTGTCGATGATGGGGAGATCGTGGTTCTAATCTCGGTTAGATGTACTAAGGATGATTTTTATGAAGATTTTTCCACACGCAAATGTGGGTACATTTCTTCTAGATTCGGCATTACTCATCTCTAAACATTGGTGTATCTAGTACATAAGTGTATAGCCCAAACGGTTAGTAAGACGTGGTACTAATACAAAGTATAACAAGTTAATGACAAGGCTGTTCCCCAGGGTGTATGACCCTGAGAGTGTGTTTCCCTGCCCCTAGATATCAGCCTCCCGGCAACACAGACGTGTTCTGGAGGGCCAAGGAGAACACCCCAGATTCGAGGCGCGGGACTGGGAAGAAGCTCAACAAAAGTCCGAGAGTGTCGGAGGAGCAGTTTGCGGCCTTGGGGCTACGCAAAGGTCCCAAGAGGGCCCACAGGAACCCGGGAGGAGGAGGGGAACATGGCAAGGCGCAGAAGGGGGTAGCAGCCGTTGGTGAAGGGAGCGACGTCCAAGACGTTTAGAAGACCTTGGGTTGAATCTGACTGAAACGAGCGCCTGAGAAGTTCCGAGAGAGTGTTGTCTTTACGATTGAAGAATAGTTTATGTAAAGTACATTTAGTTCACCCTTAATTATTATAATAAAAAGAACTTACCTTGCTCGGTACCACTATGGTATAGCTTATAGAATAGGAGGTCCGACATCTTATCTCAGTCGGTAGCGTGTCTGTCCACTGAGCGAAGAGTCCTGGCTTCGATTACTGGCATGGCCGAAAAATGTATCGTTGGGGAAATGTGGGTTTCCTCTTTGGCAGTGATGAATTAACGGACGGAGGGCTGGGTGTTGTGTTGTCTGTTATAGATTTAAGTCAAGTCATGTGCTAATATAATCACTTGGTTCAAAATGTGAACGTTTAATACCTAAAATAAATTTTAAATTTTTTTTTAGAATAGGGTCATAGTGTAATCAGTCAAGTTAAGTCAAGTCATCTTTTGTTGTTTGTTATTTTTTGTTTGTTTTTTTAATCAAGTTTAAGACTGTTACCTTCCAGTATAGACGGAGTATACATTTCGTTTTTCCTGAAAGGTAGCAGTCTGTTCCTTGACATATTACACTATGGCCCTATCTTATAAGCTGTATCATAGTGGAAACAAGCAAACTACAAGGTAAGATTACTGCATTTCAGGGTTAATGCAGCTTACATCTTCACCTAAATTAAAATGTTTAGTTAGTTTAAGAATAATCACTGTCGTGTCGTGGAGTGTTTCCAGGGTAAGCAGAGTTTGTTAAAACTATACCTGTTATAATATGTTCTCACACACCTTGTCCCCATTTGACCAATCATAAATAGTTAATGCTCAATATACGTCATAGGGGAGGATATTCTCGTTGGTGTCTGGACCAATGGGTGTTCTACGATGAGGGCCGTATCCAGGTACTTACAGTTAAACAAGCTATGTTTTCCCTGGCAACAAGCCACGCCACGCCACTGAAAGGAGCCATATTTAAAGGACAGTAAGATTTGTACATCTTTCAATGCATAGTTCTCGGTTTCACCGCTAAAATAAAACCATTTTAATTTTGTGTTTGTGTTTTTACTTTCTGTCGACTGACCCATTGAAGAGAGAAGTATTATTATCGTCAAAAAAATCAAACTTGAGATTTTGATAAATATAGATGTTTCATGACCCCCTGAAACTGAAAAAGTTTTTTTTTTGTTTTTTCGATGCCGTCTATCTGTATTTCAGACTAGAGCCAAACAACTTTTACTGATCGTGCTAAAAATTGGTATCAATTTATTTTAAAATCTAGTCCACTCGGCTGGGATTCAAATCGCAGTCTCCACGCTAACGGCAGTCATATTCTATGCGAGTGTAACTTCTTACATTACTGCTATGGGTAGTGGCAGGCACTGACCGATAACATTAAATTGTGGTATACAGTAAACTCCCAGTTATTCGGTTCAATTGGTACAGGAGAATTAACACGGATAATCGAATACCGTACATACCTTTTTATTTCATATTGACATATAAAATGGATAATCGTTTACATAAAACAATTTTACATAGGTATGCATAAACATACAGTGCAGCATGTATGGTGTTATTTACTCCCACATCTCTTGTGAAATAATCGTATTATATTAAGGTGGGGGTGTAAGAGACGTAAGAAAATGTTTTTTTGCCGTTTTTATAGCAAAACATTATTTGGTCATACTAAATCAAACATTTCTCCAGTATAAATATAGAGTTTAATTTTCTTCACACGGTGATATCAACAGTTGTTGAATATCTGTCATGAGCATAGAGGTATTAAATGAGAAACTTTTTAAATAAAGAGAAAAAGTTTTCATTAAATTCCAGGACACTCTTAACAGATATTCAACTACTGTTGATATCACCATGTGAAGAAAATTAAACTCTATATTTATACTGGAGCAATGTTTGATTTATTTTGAGCAAAAAATAAATAATGGTATTATAAATATTTCAAAAACACTGCCCTTTTCTCGAATTCCCTACATCCCCACCTTAAGTGTATAAAGTGTGTATTAGTAGTATATTAAGTGTAATATTTTCTGCTTGAACGTATTGTTGACTTTTTTGTGTGTTAGTGACGAAAATGGGCTAAGTTCCTTTCACATTACCACGATTAATGCAAAGTTCTTTTATTGAACAATACGAAAACTAATGTATACTGTAGTATTTTGAAGAACCGTGCACGGATAATTTGCAAACAGTATAATCTGAGTATGGATACTTCTTTAGTTTACTGTAGTTTCAGTCACTCAATAGAAACCTTTCTCATAAGTCTAATTTGTGACTAGTTATGTTACTTGCTTTACACCGGTGTGAGAAAGATTACATAGCTACAAGCGCTAATTTTCTTTAACTCTGGTATAATCTACCCTGAATTCAGAGCTACAAACATTAATTAACACTTTTATAATTACCACCGCATCTTACTACACGTTTGGGCTATACGTTTATGTACTAATTACGCCAGTGGTTTTAGGGATTAGGAAGGTTATATCTATAGGAAGCGTACCCACATTTGCATGGAAAGATAGTGTAAAACCATTATTAAAATAATACCCTTAATACACCCAACAGAGATTTGAACCTTGATCTCCCTGTCAGTCTAGTCAACTGCGAAAGTAGTGCGTTAGACGAAGCGGAGTTTTAAAGATTACTTTATTTGATAACCTTAAGGTGGAATGGTAAAAAACACCAGTTAATACCAATATCGTTGCTGTATTAATATGTATAAAAAAATACATTTTAGCCAAAATAAATAAAATAATTGTAAAAATAGGTTCGGTTTGGTTTAATTTCCCAACGGCGATCATCATGAGGTAGATTCACTCTCGGCAAATAGTGGATATCTAATACCCCTCCTTCCTCAACCATCCTTGATTAAAAATCAGTCGCGAACTATCGACTTTGATATAGAATACAGACTTGTGCTGCTGTGTGGTCATGCTGGGAATTAGTAGGGGTACAGTTCATCAGTCCACCACTGGCGACGCGCCACTGGTCACATATGCGAGTCAAGGATCGTCTAAAAACACACACACAACTGCACATATAGACCTAGCTTGTTTGAACCAAAAGTAATTCAAAATCCCTGTACACTTACATCCGGAAAACTATGCTAATACCATTAAATATATGGCAATATCTTCTTCAACAAACAGCGGCCATTCTGTCGGTACAACTCGTTTGTTGGATGACGCCATAAAGTTTTTTTTTCTATAGTAAAATGCTATCAATGTTGACCTCAAAATAGTATTATCTTGAATTTTTTTTTAAATTTTCCTTCCTACCAGAATCTTGTTACTATATTGCCTCACTTCTCCATGAACTCCCGTTCTAGATGTAGTTTTATTGGTCTATTGGTGTGAGTGTAGGATATAACGTGAAGCCCTTGGTTTACCGACCATGAAATTAAAATACGTTGTATGCAATCCCTCAGCCTCACAGGAGACGCGTGTCTTAACAGAGAACATACCTTATACTGAAATCTTGAACAAAAGATAGACTACCAGTGGCGTGTCGTGGACAATTGCTAGGATATGCAGGGTTAGTTTAAACTGCACTAATGAATAAGTTCTCATCACTCAGTAGAAGAATGATCAGTCAGATATAAACGCAAATAGCTGGCCGCATGATATAGTGTTCAGAATTCCTATCTTATAATCTAGAGGTTCAGGGTTCAATTCCTTTTCGGTATCATTGGTTTTTTTTTATCAAAGGGGAAATGTTCATATAGTTGCCTTGATCTGGTTAACTAGGCTTAAGTTAGGTTCAAGACTTCCACTGGTACCACATAATAATCATCATCATTATCATCTCATCGGTACTAGATAACCGCACCTACAGGGTGCTCCAACCTCAGAAGATGGTTACATATCTGTCACTGCCAATAGAAGACCAGGGATGTCTGCCAACAAAGCCTGTTAGCATACACTAACCAAAAAATAATCCACGTGAAGTATGTACCTCTATATTTTCATAGGAAGTTTCTTATATGACAGCTAGAAAAGATACTAGGTAGACTTTCAGGTACTCATACGTCAAGTGATGTGATATGCAGCAGTCACTTTTGATATAATAACGCCTATAGATTAACACTAACAAAATAGTAAAATGTTATCACTCTTGACCGCTAATAAATATGTTTGTATTTTCTAAAAGTACCTTCATGTGAAATTCGAACTATAGTATGGAACTTATGTATATTTGGTCAAATGGGGAGTGAATGAGTGAGAACATATCACAGGTACATATAAAAAAAATTAAGATCGGCTTAACCTGGAAACTCTTCACGACACGACACTGGAAGATTCCTATTGAAACAATTACTATAAATTTGTATCATCAACATTAACTTTAAAATTAAACGTAAGAGGCATAGTTTTGAACTAAATTAGTTTACCAATATATATTATTCTTGTGTTTTTTTAACATTGTGGCCTACTACCCGTTCGGGTTATAAGCTTATATACTAGTTTCACTGGTGATTTTAGGGATTAGGAAGATTACATTTCAGAGGAAGTGTACCCATATTTGCATGGAGGGAGAGTGGGAAACCGTTCACGTAAAACCACCCTCAGTACACCCGACCTTTATTCGAACTTCGATCTCCCCGTAATCGGCAGTCTAGTCTACGACGAGAGTAGCGCGTTAGACCACGATGGACACTGAAACGAGTATAAACTCAGATGGTAACTTGTTATTACTACTGAATGAAAGATCCAGGGTTCGATTCCCGGCAAGGTAATTTGTTTTATTATCGGTGAAATATGGGTTTCTTTTTTCACAGTGATGAATTAACAATTAAGGGGGGAGGGGTAGCTGTATATTGTGTAGGTTCTAGATATAAAATAATTTTTTTGAGTCGTGTGCTGATATAATCAGTTGGTTTAGAAAATTCACGTTAAATACCTAAAATAAAATAAATTAAATAAAGATATAAGGAAATGACTTACTAAAAAAACCAACTCATTATACTAGTCGGGGATATAAGCTTTGACCTCACCGTCACCGACAAACAAGAATAGACGAGCTTGAAATTTAGTCTGCGTGTCCACCGATGCGAATGATTATTCAACTAAAGGAATAAGTGAATTGCGCAATTTATTATGTGTATAACTTATGACTTCGCCCGAGTAAAGTCATTATTATTAGTAGTAGTAGTAGTAATAGTAGTTTTTGCATCTAGGTCTTTATTCTTATTTAGCTGATGGTAATTAGAGATTTGTTAAAATGTATACTTTTTTTTCCTTTAAATTATAATTGCCTTAAGCTACACAAAAGACGAACTAACTTGCAATGTATGTTAGGCTCACTTTGTGATGGTAAAACACTTCTTACGGAACCTAAGCCACCTTTTAGTTTAGGATCGTTTATGCTCGCGGTCTTCCCGTAGCTGCTATGAGCTATTTGCACGACCGGGAGTGTCTCACTAATAAATATCTTGACTTCTCTTTAATTCCACGCACACACGACATTAGTCGGCCGGATGAAACAAATAACCTTTTAGACCGAAGATAAGACCACACTGAATATCATCTCTGAGGGAACTGCATGGTTACTACTGGGAAACAGCGTTGCCATTCTCTCGTTTCGTGTGGTCAATCTCCCCTCAAATATAAGATAAGTTTCACAACGCTGGATAGTCGATGTTGCCAGTAGCTCCTTCTTACGCCAGCACACCACCTTCAGACATAACTGAGACTGGCAACAGTTAACTGAGAGAGAGCGAAGATAAAGTTTTCTCTCCATAAGACCTGCAGTTACCTCAGAAGTGATAGGGTGTAGCGTTCCAAACACTGGGACAGAAACGCTTTGTCCATTCTTCTCTATAAAATTTGATTAAAAAAAAAAGAGTAAATCGAATTTTAAAACCAACCAACGAAATCAGTACGCTTGTGCCTACAAAGTGAGATACAAGCATACAGATGCATCTACTGTTGTGTAATGATTAGAAATAACTCGTTAAATGGAAAGTGCGTGTGTCATTTCTTGTTTTGTTTTGATATGTTCCCTTACACAAAACATGAATTAATTAGAAAACATCCATTTTGATATTAATCTTAAATATCTGTTTATCCGACCGCCTCTGTGATCTAGGGGTCAGAACTCCTGGCTACAGATCCAGAGGTCCCGAGCTCGATCCCTGGCGCTTTCAAGTTTTTAAATGCGACGCAGCAGGTCTGAAATAAGGTAAAACACAACTTTGTGAGGACTAATGAGGAGCTACTTGAATAGAGAAGTAGCAGCTGTGGTCTAGAAAACTGAGCTCAACGACCAGATGGTTCACTGTGCTGACAAAATGACACCCTCTATCCGAGAACGTCGGCACTATCATCGCTAAAGTATACATTTCTGCAAGCGAGTGAATCACTGCGCCATTAAAACAAATTTCACTTCAATATTTGGCAAACGTGGAATCAAGTTGTGTATTAAGACTCGCTTTCCTCGTTGGGGGCTCCGTCTCCAAACCCCCGGTGAGTTTTCTTTGCAAGTGGATGTAAACTAATGTAATTCCAGCGTTGTTTTGAACGTAACAACTTAAAAGTTACCGGTATTGTATTGTATTTTTCACACATTATTTTAGTTTATTCATACTTAAAGGGCAGCTAGAATCATCAAATTTGGCAAGGTTATGGCAATTGGATGTGCCAATATGCCTGGCAAATTTTATGATTCTAGCTGTCCCATAAGAGTGTCAGAAAATTAAAAAATGTGTGAAAAATGTGCAAAATGTACCTAAAATCAAAAAATCTAGCTCTATCTAAGGTATAACCGATGGAGATACGACAAAAGGTAATAGGACCAAACTTGTGGATCTTGCAAAATCCGTGGTTGCTGGTGCAATCAGTTTTTTTATAGGTCTTACCGTTTAGCCACAAGAGACCTCCAAAAAAAGGTCCACACAGACTTTAAAGTTGCTCCGCCATTTTGAATTTTTTTCGGGGGTTAAAAATTAATTTTTTCAACTTCTTGGAATTTTTCCGTAGGCTACAGGCTAGAAGCTATAAGTTTACCAAATTTCAAGTTTCTAGCTCATCTGGAAGTGGGTAAACATTAATGTAAGTCAGCGAATGAGTCAGCCATGTGGCTTTATTTAAGTGGCTTAGTATCCAACACACTTCGGTGGCCATGTGGTTTGACGCACTAATCTAACAGTAAACTAAACTGCTGATGACGGGGAGATTGAGGTTTCGAATCTTGGTTGGGTGCACTGAGGGTGGTTTTCCACTCTCCTCTATTCAAATGTGGGTACACTTCCTCTAAATATAGCCTTCTCAATCCCTAAAACCATTAGCGTAATTAGTAATAAGCATATAGCCTAAACTGGTAGTAAGACGCTATGCTAAAAGAAAAAAAAGTAAACTGTAGGAAACTATAAAATGCAAACTGTTTTTTTTTTTTCGTTTAGCATTAATAACATTTGTTATGTTATTAGTATTATTTTAAAGGTATTGATGATAGCCAACAAAAGTTACATCTTAAGATAATATGACTTGAAGAATGAATATCAAAA
This sequence comes from Timema bartmani, assembly GCA_902151455.1. NCBI lineage: Eukaryota > Metazoa > Arthropoda > Insecta > Phasmatodea > Timematidae > Timema > Timema bartmani. The sequence goes on from CABFWB010002371.1 coordinate 84,149, forward strand.
GTAGTTTTAGTGGCGTCTGTCGCTGTTAAATACGGTCCATTTCTAGCAGAATCCACGATTTATGGCAGACTTTAAGTGTTTACATTTCGTTCCAAAGCTCTGAATGCGACATTCGCTCACTCGGTCGTGTAGTATTCGTCAAGATGGAATTGTTTTCGGCACGTAAAACTGACTGCTCCACCCAACGTTCCACCCGTTACAAGGAATATAGTATTCTCGTGGAATGTGGAATGTGGCGTACAATTCAGTGAATGTATCACTCCCATGTACGCAAAGTCGCAGCCAGAACATACTTTCTCAACAGTTCAGGGTAAAATATTGTTATATAGTTTTGTGTGGGAGGGAAAATAAAATTAACAAGGTGGTACCAATTTCTTTTTCACTATTATTATAAAATTAAAGAGAGCATTTGGAAGACCTGGGCTTGGATTGGAGGATAGCATTAGATTGGATATAAGAGAAATAGGGTGTAATGGGGTGGACTGGATAAAACTAGCTCAAGATAGGGATAGGGTGTAATGAGGTGGACTGGATATAACTAGTTGAAGATAGGGATATGATGTAATGAGGTGGACTGGATATAACTAGTTGAAGATAGGGATATGATGTAATGAGGTGGACTGGATAGAACTAGCTCAAGATAGGGATAGGGTGTAATGAGGTGGACTGGATAGAACTAGCTCAATATAGGGATAGGGTGTAATGAGGTGGACTGGATATAACTAGTTGAAGATAGGGATATGATGTAATGAGGAGGACTGGATAGAACTAGCTCAAGATAGGGATATGGTGTAATGAGGTGGAATGGATAGAACTAGTTCAAGATAGGGATATGATGTAATGAGGTGGACTGGATAGAACTATTCGAAGATAGGGATAAGGTGTAATGAGGTGGACTGGATAGAACTAGCTCAAGATAGGGATAGGGTGTAATGAGGTGGACTGGAATAGAACTAGCTCAAGATAGGGATAGGATGTAATGAGGTGGACTGGATGGAATTAGCTAAACATAGGCAGAAGTAGCTTATATTTTTTAATGCGGTAACTATCCTTTGAGCTCTTAATCTCTTAGAGTAAGTAAGTATCACATAGATGAAGTATTGTATTACTAACCATTTGCAAACCCTAAGATTATGATGGCTCTTCATGTTACGCGTTTCATATTTCTCAGTTATATGGCCACACCAAGCAGTATTTTTTAGATCTCGTTTTAAAATTAAAGGTTATTTACTGATAACTGATATGTCAAAACTAGAAATTTAATTTATAAGTAGCTGCAATGATTTTATTCGTAATGGAAAAATGATCGGTTTTAAATGTCAAATAACACTTTTTTTTTAGATAATATTGATTCAAGGTTAGTTTACCGAATACTGATATTTAAAAAAAAGTCTTGACAATTTTTTTTTTCAAAATTGGTATCTTGAGCATTGTTTTGTATAATAGATAACATAGTTACTTTTTTATTGGAGAAATTATAATTCTAGGATTGTCAACTTGATGTTATCTGAGAATTGTGGCTCAAATTATATCCAGATAGAAAAGTATGTAATGTTTTATCGTACTATTTTATTGAGAATTAGCTAATCAACACTAAAAGTTGAATAGAACCTATGGCTAAGTTCAATTTCAACCGTTTTTAAACTTATGTAAATAAAATTTAGGATAATATATGTATCAACGCGTATAAACCGAACGGGTAGTAAGAAGCAGTGTTAAAAAAATAAAATAAATAATGTATCAAACAAGGCATTCAGACAACACATAAATTTACTTACCTAAATATGCCGTTCTCTTAAGGGGTAGGCAAAAAAAACTCTGCATGTATATTAAAACTCAACAACTCCGTACCTAACTCATACTCACAAACTTTCAACACATTGACCTAGCCTTGCATACTCCCTTCGCTTCAACAACATCCATACACCGAGTCATGCATGCCTTTTTATTTTTAAGACTCTCAATGTTTCTCTTTTTCACACATTCATCTACAACATTTAGCCACGTCCTACATGGCCTACCTCTTCCTTTTAATCTAAACATTCTAACTTCATTTATTTGCTTCATCACTCGAGCCATACTCATCCTCTCAACTTGTCTAAATCAACGTATTATCATTGAACTATTAGAATCCCTTTCAAACCACACAATTTCAGCACCCATTCATTACTGACTCTGTCCATACGAGTTTTTTTTTATCATACATTTCTTAGATATCTAATTCCAATCTAATTCACCTTGCTCTTGTGTTTCTCCTGACAAAAACACGCTTCACATCCATACAACAATGTTTGCGTTAACACACTTTTAGATACTGCCATCTTTGCCTCTTTCGATACTACTTCATTCTTTGCAATAGTACACATAAATCCAACTACTCTCCGAGATTCATTCACCCGTATGTCGATTTCATCATCTATCCTTCCATTTTTACAGAACATTCTGTCCAGATACACAAAACCATTCACTTGATCTAACAGTTTTCGATTTATACTAAACTGATAATCATTTCCTGATCCATCCTCATCAAACACTATCACCTTGGTTTTGGAAACTTTTATAAGAACATCTTTTCTGCTTTTAGCCACATCCAAACGATTAAATTCATTCTGCAAGTCACTTTCACTCTCAGCTATTAATACGACATCATCTGCAAATATAACAACACTCTCACATTCACATAGTCCATTTGTACACCAACTGCCTCCTCACAAACATCCCTCTAACTTATCCATGAATACATGAAGCAACCATGAACACATAACACAACCTTGACTATCACCCAGTTCAAGGTCAAACCATTCGCTCGAAACTTCAGTAACACTAACGCACGTTTTACTTTCATCATACAGCGCCTTGCATTTACTAATTATGCAACCACACAATACTCTCTCAGAACATTCCGTAACATACTCCTACTTTTCCGATCGTACTCCTTCTCCAGGTCAACGAATGCACAATACATTTTCTTCCTTACTGCCATACATTTCTGAATCACTTGTTGCAATGCAAATATCTGGTCCATGCAACCCCTAGCCGGCATGAAACCACATCGCACACCCTTAAGCTTGTGCGCAGTTTTTTCACGCACCTTCTCTTTTAAGATTCTCCCAAAAAACATTGCCTGGTTGTAGTTTAAACTGTTCTTACAAGATGACACTGAAGGAATATTCGGAGGTATGGGGAAACACTCTAAGGTGGTCGAATGGTCTAAGGTGTCACTTTCGCAATAGACTGGACTGCTGGTGGTGGGCAGTTCGGGTTTCGATTACTGGTCGGGGTTACGGAGTTTTTCTCCTAAATTGTTTTCCATTCACCTTCCACGCAAATGTGGATACACTTCTTCTAAATTTAATCTTACTCATACCTAACATATTAAATAATTTAGTACATATAGTATAGTCTGAATGGGTAGTAAGATGTGGTGCTAAAAAAATCTAGGAGAAAATAGAAACAACCTAAAGTTCACATATTATGTATGTATTTCTGTACACATGTATATACAATGTTTCTCTGATGATTTACAACATTTGTAACTCTACGAGAATTTTAGTACATAATATATTTACATTCACATTACTCTGAGCTATGTTATAAAGTGTACATATTTTATCTCAGTAAGAAATATACAATACACAATGCACAATTCTTTAACAAAATTCATATCATATATTATTGGGCATGGGTTTCCACAAAACTGGAAATTTATTGTTCGTTACTTGAAATATAATAACAATATTATATTTATATAATACCATTTCTTATCTACAGTAAAATCATACACAGTATTATACAAATTTTACATTCAAAATGCATATATTTGCAAAATTAAAATACGGTTACATAGTGTTAGACCTAAATTGCTTTTAGATTACTTAAAAGCTTCTCTTTAAATGTTGGTGTGCTAAATGTAATATCTGATAAATTCTGACCATTAATAATACATATATATCCAACATACTTGAACATTTTCCTTTTAAAATAATTAGAAATGTTAGTTGATTAAAAAAACACAAAATTATATAAATGGTTTTGTTCCTTCTGTTTGCTATTGCTGTCTAAAAAAACATAAATTTTCCTATTTTATAAGTATCAATATTTGCACTTCACTGATTTTCCTTGGTGATACGGTCTTCTATATATTGACACTTTAAACACTTAAGCCAATTGTGTTCGGCTCCCAGTAACAATACTTTACAAGAGATTTATCAAGTTTATCGACTGACATAAATATATCTGGGCTAAATATGTTTGACCTTTTGAAAATAGTGATGCGTGCTCATGCATATGTGAGCACATATTTCCCCTCCCTATATTAACACACACTCCCTAATACGACGAGCCGCTAACGATGACGTCATACGTGTGGTTTGATGAAGAGTTGAATCATTTTATTAATTCACTCGTGTGAACACATTGAAAAGGTTTCACTCACATGCATGAATTGTAAAACGTATGGTTAACTGAGTATTCAAACACAATGTTTCCACATTACCTTACCAAGACTAGAAAGGAAATGAAAAGCTTTGAAATATACTTTCCAAATATTAATTAAATATTTGTGATTTTAACACACTGACAAATAAAATCAACATATGTAATTCATTGGTTCGATTGATACATTTTAATATGTGTAAACATATTTAGCATAATTGTATACATATTTATCACCGAATAAAAATATGTAGAGCCTAATTATGCTCATAATATTAATTAAATATGTATTAATTTATAGGTATTACATTAAATCAACAGTGTTTGACAACGTTGTAGTAATGGTTTTTTAAAAACAAATATAATCATTTGGAAATACAAATAAAATATGCTTATTTAAAATTATTTAGTAATGTTTTTTTTCCTTATAGTATTGACATACATTTTAATGAAATTCAACGGTCGTATTAAATAATATTTTGTATATATTTTAAAAGCTTTGGATTCTAATGATAGTGACAAACAAGTTTAGATAAGTCATAGTAATAATATTATTTTCTTTAATACGCTTAGTAAAAAAATTAGTGATAGTACTAATCAATTAGTCATTTGACTTTTGAATACATTTCTCAGTATCGTAATGTTATTTGCCATGAAATCATTTATAAAGCATATTTTAAAATTAATTAACATTAATCTAAACTGTTTATTCTTTAAAACAATGTCTCATCACATTTAACAAAATCTAAAACGCCAACCATGGCTAACGGAATATATTAATAAAAAGCATAATTTTAAAACTCTTGTATTTATATTTTACGAAAATTATGAACAAAAATGTGTAATAGTATACAATTATTATAAATATTCTAGTTTACAATATATACACAATACAATGTGTCGCAAAAATTAACAATCTTTAATTCTCTGATTTTAGAATTTTACATACAAAAAAAAAGTAGTTTTGGCAACAATCATATGTTTAATGGTATAGATTTTGTTCTAAAATTATCAAAATGAAATATTGTATGTGTATACAGTATGTAAGGTAAACATTTATTTGATAAAATTAATTATTTCAATGTCTTAGCTATCAGGACCCCCCCTGTAGGCCTACTTAAAATTTCAGAACGTTATACATAGATACTTTATGTTAGTAATATTTTGTATGGTAAATATATAGTTATTTATTTACACTTCTTATCATAAAGAAGCTTAAAATGCCCGTTTCACCGAAAATACTTAGAGCCTAAATAGGTTAGGCTTATAACGACTATAGCTACTAATTTAATAATCAAAAATAAAATTTATTGATCACTGAATATAAATTGTGTGCACTTTCACTCATAAAAAGAGGTCCCTACATGTCGATATAATAAGAGTAATGTTTACGGCCTCTTTGTAGAATATACCTGCACACTCATATATTCTTATACATATATAGCATTTTAATAAAATCACAGTAATACAATTATCATGAAATTATATACACACTACTGGGAAAGACACGGTAGTAATTTTCTTCTTTTAAAAGAAATATTTTTTTTTAATATCATAATTTATAAGTTCATTAGGCTATATTCTAAACGATGTAAAAGTAAAAATATTTTTAAAACTATTAAATATAAATTAGTTATCCATGTTACTGTAGTATAGTGATTATTATGATATCTATTGAACATTTATTTCCAATAATATTGATAGCAAAATAAATTATAGTGAATCATACATTTTTGATATGATCAAAACGTAAGAAAGAGCTTTAAATAATAAAAAAAAAACTTATAGCGTCAATTAAAAATTGCATGTCTCACAAAATATGTCTTGAGATGTTTAATTTTATATTTTATTCAGTCACTTTTTATATTAAAAAAAACTTCGTAGCTACGACCAAATTGCGGGAAGTTTGCGAACAATTTAATATTACTTGATACAGTTCAATATGTTGGTATTTGCATACGAGGGGTGTTAATGTAAAAAAAATCAGGTGTCAATATATTCACACATGTTTCACAATAATTATTAAAGTATTGGCGACAATTCTTAGGGCCGTATTTAAGGTCTAATCTCGGGGGAGGCAATACATCTCCAGGTACACGAATAGCAAGGAGTTTAGGACAAATGTGAGATTCGCTGACTTCTGAATCTCCATTATCAGCTTCTATTTTCAGGTTACGCGAGAGACACACACACACACACACACACACACACACACACAAAAAGAAAGAAGATCGTTGCTTCATCACGAAGTATGATCCTGACTTAGATTTCTTACTAGACATAACTTCAAGTGGACACAGAAAGTGTGGTACAACCCATTATTTAGTTTTACTGGGTCTAAAGTTCCTCGCCCTGGACCTTCGACCGCTGCCACATAGGATCCTTTTGAAAGCCTGTCGGAATTCCGGACTGAAGATGGTGTAGATGACGGGGTTGAGGGTGGAGTTGAAGTAGCCCAACCACAGGAAGAAGCTCGCCATGTAGTCATTGATGTAGCAAACCTCACACAGTGGCATCAGGAGCGCCATGATGAAGAAAGGCAACCAGCACACCACGAAAGCCCCGGTGATGATCGCCAACGTCTTCGCCGCTTTCCTCTCCCGTTTCGCTTCAAGACTCTCTTTCTTGTCCTTCCTCTGATGGTTTGTCAGCGGCACCTTCTCCTTTGAGCTTACCGTTGTGGTCACGATCCCCTTAACCGCTATCGGTGACGCTTTCTGTGGGACCTCTATCATGCGCGTCGCGTCGCTCGCTGCGTGCCCCTGGTGGCTTGCGGACCCATTGTTGGCCGGGGTCACGTTGGAAGACTTATCGGGCGATACGTTGTTCGAGGTAACTCCGAGGTTGACGACGCAGCCCAACCTCTCATGGGCGACCAGCGACACTACCCCCAACCCTCGTACACCTTCCAAAGTCTTGGAGATTGTAAACGCCGTCGTGACCACTTTACCGTCTTCCTGTTCAACGGTCGTCTTGGCATCGACGCCGACGCCCGCACCGGCGGAAGTCCCGCTCGTCTCGGAACTCTTCTGGTTCTCGAGGTCAACTTCCTCTTCGGCGGCGATGTCCACCGATACCGTCGAATGACCTTCTACGAGAACAAGAGACGCCACCAGCGCTTCAGCTGCCGAGGACTTCTTGCTGCGTCTCAGCTTCCTGAACCTGCTTTTGGTGAGGAACTTGCTGCCGGAGGAGATGCCTGTAGGCTTCCCTCCGGGTGGGGCGCTTCCAGGTACCAGACTCTTCTGCTTCCTCCTCCTGTGGATCCTCTTTCTCGCCGTCTGGAATATCTTCCAGTAGAGCACGAGGATTACAAGCAAGGGGACGTAGAAGGTAGAGCATGTGGCAAAGATCTGGTAGGCGACGTCCTGACTCACCAAACACTTCTGCTGTACGTTGATTCTATCCAGGTAGTCAGGGTCCTTCCAGCCGAACTGGGGGGCAAGAGATACGATCAGTGCCACCGTCCACACCACCACGATCATCCCGCCGATACGGCCACTGTTACGGGTGTGGATGTAGTCCACGTTCGTCACGGCCCAGTACCTGAAGAAGAATGGGAACATAATCATCATTCATGTTACACACCTTGATTTAACATGACTAGGCGGCCTAGGCCTCGAACCAGTCACTAAGAGGTCATTAACGTCCGGGACCATATTCATCATCCGTGTCCCACACCTGGCTTTTACCTTACTGGGACTCTAATCAGTCATTAAGACCTAATATAACGAATATGACCTGTCATGATAATCTGAGTAGCTCGGTTGATTGGCTAACCTGGAAATCCAAAAGGGTTTTAGGATTGGAAGTAATCACAACATTTATTTTTTGTTTTAATAACATTAAAAATGGGTTATTTTTAAAAAATCTAAAATATCACCAATAAGGTTCGATATTCAATTTATTTACATATCTTTTACTTTAAAAACATTTAAACATAAACTCTAGCTCACCAATAATTATTATATCACCACTGGTGGGCAAATAACAATAATTAATAGAATGGTGTGCTATTCCTAGAATAACTAAAAGTGTCCTTCTTAGAAATTCCATCGCACCTTAGAGACTGTGTCCAACATCTTAGCTCAATTTTGAAAGGGAACGTTTGTCTACTTCGCATATGATCCATAGTCCGATTTCTGGCAAGTGAAAACCATGTGGTTGAGTTCAGGTTGAGACTGACAGTAGATCGATAGAAGAAACATTGAACATCGCGGCGGGAGATCAACAGCTGGAGAATGTGGAGAGTTCCAAATATTTAGGAACTTAAATTGTGACAGACGTGCAGTGTAAACAGGAAATAAAATATAAATAGCTAATTGTATCTGGAGAGCAATGGCTAAGGCTGCTTTCAAACAAGAAGATGGTTCTGACTAAATTTGGATATGAGGAAAAAACCGTACATATGGTACATATGGAGCATCGTTTTGTATGGAGCTCTAACATGGACCCTAAGGAAAAAGGAGGAGAGATTGGGAAAACTTTGAGATGTGGTATTATAGGAGAATATAAAGAATACAGTGGAAATATCGGATGAATAATGAACACGTGATGCCATAGAGGAAAATGTGGAAGAGGGAAAGGAACCAGGAATACATTAAATGCAACTAATGGATTACCTCAAACAAGGAAAGAAGATGAAAGTTTCAGAATATAAAAACCGAAGCTGTTTTTAGGACATGCTGGAGGGCTCAGTTTGGACAAAGACAGGGCACCTATTAGTAATAATAAAATCACGTGATTTGTTGACAGTCATGTCGGTTAAACAGGCTTACATTGCACAGGAACGTTCTAGGTGAGCGTTTACTCAGCTAGGTAGCAATAGAGATGTGATACGGAACATTTTACTCATATTTTTTCCGGAAAATTTTACCATATTTCTATAAAATAATTTCAACTGATTAAATGAAACTATAATGTACTAGAGATATGGATATCCCCAATGTCAACGTTTATACCTAAGACTAGCGGACCCAACAGACGTTGTCCTGCCCGAACGTTGGCTTTTCGTTTGGGTGGCATAATTGATTTCGATAATAAAACAAATACTATGTGATCATCACAATTACAAATTCACAATGAACTCCAATTAGTGAGATACACAAATATTACAAATTCAGTGTTTGTCAAGAAAACATTCAAAATTAAACATCTTTTCATTTTTGGCATTTCGCCCACAACTCCACAAATATTAGCTGTATCGAAAAAAAAAATGAGGTTACATGTTCTGATATGAAAAAAATCTAAAATAATAATCCCCCCCAAAAAAATTCCCTAAAAAA
>CABFWB010002371.1:94573-111187 GCA_902151455.1 Timema bartmani
CCCTTATCCTCCGTGGTTCCTATATACACCTCCCCTGCCTCCTCCTTATAACCCACTCGTCTCTTAATGCACTATATTTTGAAGTATAATAGGCCCTAGCCCCAAGGTGCCATATATACAATTTAACCCCTCCACCACAATCCACCACCGCGGAAAATTTCCATCTCTAGTGTAACGTTTCCCGTCACATGGAACTCTCGTCAGATATCTATCCTGGCCCGCTAAAGGTGTATTTACTCATTGTGGAACCATTCCCACAATAGTCTGATACTTCCAGTGATGCTTGGACGTAAACAGTGCCTACTTCATCCACTAGGGCACTACGTCACAACATGATCGGTGAACTGTTGTTTAGGCCAATAAGACTAGTTTTATGTCGGCTGTCCAGCGGTACGGTTTCGTCAGCGTGTGTTGGACTTAAACGCGTGTGCTGGGAAGACCCCCAGTCTCCGTTGGGAGGATTTGGTGCTAAAATTTAGTGGAAGAGGTAAGGTAGACCTTTTAATGTTATTTAATTACTATAATATGTATTGTCTATTACAACTTTCAAAGTTGTTTTACTTTTCGTAATGTTTACAAATTTCAACAATTCTAATGGGACTAAAATGAAATAATTGACCGCTCGTGCAGGGTGAACACCACGTTGCGTAAGACAGTTTAATATTATAAAACACTTTAATTTGATTGAATTAAGTGCTATTTATGATAATAATTCTCTATCTAAGCTGTGTTATTTGACTATTTAGTGTCCGTAATGGATATATAATATGTGGCAATGTTTTGGGGAACAATATTTGATGTCAACAAGTTGGATTATCAATCAGATGTTACTATGGAGTATGATTAGATTGATCACTTATAATTTTCCCTAATTAGTACTACATATATGATAGCTACATAATTGTGTCAATCTTTTATTTACATTTTATATATGTTTAACTATTTACCTAAATGTCAATAATTGTCATTGTATAAAGCGAGGAGTTATAGTAATGATAATAATCTATTATGAGTAATAAACTTTGCTTTTGAAGAACAGGGCTGAGACCTACATAGGGTAATATTTGCTGATTGTTACCAAATTTTAAGTATTTAAATTCAGGGATTTGATGTTTATGAGCTTCTATGGTGTAGATTTTTTTCTCTCACCTGCCATAAGCTCTTGTGTTCAAAACCTAAGCCTATTAGTAGTTTATTTTTATAACAAGACAAATAGTTTTGGAGCTGTAATGTAGAATTTTGATTTAAATAATGTTGAGTCATGAAATTAACTTTTAAATGTACTGATAATTTATAGAATATTTCTCCTTTGGGATAGTTTGTTCATTGTTTATCTTTGTCAGTTCTAGTTGTATTAGGAGAATCTAAATAATTGGATTATTGAGGTATTACCGGTTCTAAAAACATTCTGAATAGGATAGTACCCCGCACTATTATTTTGTGGGAAATTCAAGACCCTTTTTGATTAGTATTATTTTATATCAAAGTTTATAGTTGGGATGTTGTTGTTAAGTCATTTTTTTACTAAACTTATTATATTATAAATTTTAGTAGCTTTAATTAATCTGGCAATTGACTTTTATAAAGGGTTACATTTATTGTTGGTACATACTATTTACACACGGGGCTTGTAAGGTTTTTGACTGTGTGTCTGGGAGTCTGGAGTTTGTTTCCCGAACTGTGTTCTGCCAACCACGGACCACATACGTGGTACCTCAGTGGTTGCCTACCCATGACTGGTGATCTGAGGCACTCACTAGTGAAGTTTTGCTGAGTCTCATACCAACTTGGATACCCCTGAGATTCCGCGTGGAACGTATGGTCGCGCGTGTCGCCAGACTTCCCGAGACCGATAAGTGATATATTAGATTTTTTTTCAACTTAACTTCAAGGATGCCGACACATAAAGATTGACTTTAGGTGGAATTATCCGAGGAGGTGACCGCAAGAGACTGTCGTCGAACCCATGTGACTCCTGTGCCTACTGTAGGGAGCGTTAGCTCTAACTTATATGTGCACATTAATCTGGGTCTTTCAGCGCAGTGGCCACTCGCAGCTCACAATTTGTTTTTTATGGTATATCGTGACCTGTATTTGTATCTTGTTGGTAAGTTATTAGGATTGAACTATTATTATTATTATAGTTCTTAAGGATGATGGGTTATAGTGTGTTGATTTAGCTTTTATTATTATTATTATTATTATGTTAAGCCATCAGGCCAATGAAAATCCCTTTCAAGGGGCTCTCTACGGTTATTATTTATTTAATTTGGAGTCATTTTTTGTTAAGTTTAAGTGAGTGCTCTGTGAACGTTGCCGATGGCTGGCCCATTAGACTTGTGTACCCGATCAATACTCAAACCGTTGTGAAGTTGTTTAGAAATACTTTCATGTGTGAAATAAAATTTAAGTTTCCCTTGATTAATTTTGAATTTCATCCTAATTACCTAGGATTAGAGCTTCTGATATTGTTAATCTATAGAGTGGTTAAAGATAGATACTTAATAATGGCTGGGAGAATACCTGACCACAGGAATAACCTTATAATACAATATAGTTATTCTGATTTTTCTTTTTTTGTTTGTGTAGGTACTCCTAACTTAAATGAGTCATTTTTATTTTGTGAATTATTACAGTAACACTAGGGAAACATTTTCATGGTTTGGATAAACTTTAGTCTACATTGTTTATTAGCAGGTTTTGCAGATTCAATCATGGTAGACATATGAAGGCCTATGGATGTAATATTTATTGGTGGTTTAACTAAAGGGCTGAAGTTGATCCATGTCCTAACGGTCACTTATCAGTCTGGGTCTGCCTTACTAGGAGGAGTGTTGATATTTAAAATTACATTTTGCGAATGAACGAATTCCGCGTTATAGTTCATGTTCACTACCGCCAACGAGGTGGCGCCCAACAATCAAAACTCTCCTGGGTCGACCTTGAATTTAGTGTGACTGTTACCAAAAGCTTCATGAACCCGCCCTTCTCCACTACTGCAACCCGGGATTGTCATACTAGGTAGCAAGTTTACCTGGCAACTTATAGAGAAGTGTTGTATTGTACCCTATCCTGGTAAACGTAATGTACCTGTCTACGGCGATTGCCACGAGGTGCAGGATGGAGGCAGTGCAGCACAGGACATCACTAGAGGTCCACATGTCACACAGTTCAGGACCCAGGATCCACCCTTTGCTGATCTGTAAATAAACAGGGGGTCAAGTTTGAAAACCGGTAGTTAAATTATTGAGCTACAAATAGATAGCTAGTTAGACGGGGATGTGGCGTATTTTGATACCCGAAAGGGAAATTGATGATCTATAAACAAGGGGAGGGGGATTGATTTTGACAAATCGAAGGAAAATTGAAGATCTACAAATAAATAGACAGTAATACAGTGGGGTGTTTATTCTGACAGCTGAAAGGGAAATTGCTGATCTTAAAACAATCAGTACAAACATATGAAAGATACAATGCTGGCCTACAAATAGGAAAAAGGGGTGAGGATATTTTTATTTTTACTGTTGGAAGGAAAATTATTTACCTACAAATAAAGGAAGGATTAAATTTGTACAGCTAAAATAAATATTGCGGAATTACAAATAGACAGGAAAAAGATGATAGAAAGGGATTTTTACAGTTGAAAGGAAAATGGCAAATATACAAACAAACAAAATTTGGGGTGAGTTTGGGCAATTGAAAGGTAAATAAAGTAAACTTTGTTCAATGTTGGTTTCTTAATATCGATAATTTTATAACCTTCAATGCATCTTAATACCCACCCGGGATATCTGCATATTTATAGGGGTTGCGAAAGTTAGAAATAAGTGGAAATGTAACTAAGTTTTTTATACGACAAATGTCGTGTAATGAACTGTTGCCAGGGTAATCAGAGCTTGGTAAAACTGTATCTTTGATATGTTCTCTCCACCTTGGCCCCCATTTGACCAATTAAACATAAGAATTGGCTGTACATACCTCGCATCGGAATGTATTTCCGTTGATACCTGACCAACGAGTGTTCAAATGAGTGATAATAATTCACAGGTACAGTTTGAGGAAGGTATAATTACCCGGACTTGCTTCTATGGCCGCATTGTCTAAGGCGTCACTCTCGCAATGGACTAAACCATCGATGACGGGGAGATCGAACCTCGATCCCGGTCGGTTGTACTGGGGTAGTTTCTCCTAAATGATTTCCCACTTTATTTCCATGCAAATGTGGGCACATTTCTACTATATTCAACCTTCCTCATCCTTAACCCATTTGCGTAATTAGTACATAGGCATATAACCTGAACGGGTAGTAAGACGTGGTACTACAAACAATTACCCTGGTAGCATTCTGTGACACGACACTGATATTAGCCCACACGCACGTGTGTGCGCACACACACACGCACATTATATTGAGAAGGTTAGGATCAATCGTGGTCGAGAGCAATAGTGCGTTTAACTTCAGACGCCAGACAATAAAACTCCGACAGAGTATAGATCGAATCCATTTTGGTAAAATCTTTTGGGTGTTTACATTATGCGATATCTGAGTGACTAGAAGTTCACTACTATCCCAGATAGTGTTTTTTTTTTGTCAATGCGTCTTCCTACCCTTTCGGACTACATTTATTTGAAATAACTACCTACGCAAGCTAGAAGAAATATACCCATATTTGCGGGGAGGAAGAGTGGAATACAATTTAGTTATTAACACCTTCAGTAAAAACTACCGGAATTATAACCCCAATCTTCCCGTCATTGGCAGTACAGTTTATTGCGATGGGGACGCCCTAGACCATGCGGCCACTGAAACGGGGCCTCAAATAGTGTTAAGTACCTATATCAATACAAAAGAAAGTAGGGTTGTTTTTTAGAGCACGAAGTTGTTGGAAATAGCAGTGTAAATATATATATCGCTGTTTTAAACTGTTGTTTCACATCGGCTGGATACGAATGACGACCCTTTAAAATCCATCCACGTCGACAATTGTGGACGATTGACAAATAGCGGCCGTGAGGGGTGCTACTGAACTGTGCTCTGTCCTCGTGGCTAGGTATGAAGGAGCTGTGCCCATTAGGGGTACACGAGTGATTAAATTAGCTCTCATTAGTCATTTTATCTCGCCATTGTTACTGGTGGTGGTGGTGGTGGTGGTGGTGGAGGAGGAGGAGGTGGAGAGAGAAGTGGAGGTATGCCAAGGGTGGCCGGGTGAGTGTTGCGGTTTTAACGAGAGAGTAAATACCAACTAATCAAATAATTACCAGCCTGACTAATTGAATAGATTTACAATTGTATTAGATTTGGTTGTTTTTGTTGGGGAGTTGAGAATAGTTCAGAATTCAAAATAATTTAGTAATCAAAATTAGGTTATCTTATTCAGCCATAAAACTTAATAAATAAACCAATCACGTATATATTTAATTTATTTACTTGATCACAAAACTATTTTAAAATTTTAACTGAAACTGAATCTACCAATTAGTAGTATGTGATGTAGTCTACTTAAGGCTCTGGTCACGCAGGTTCGATGTTAAGCTCATCTAATGTTTTTTTTTACTGGTGATGAGGAAGTTGTGAGTTAGAATACCGTCCGGTTGAAATGAGGAGGTTTAAAAAAAAGTTTCACATTCTCACTCCATGAAAACGCGGTTACATTTAATCTAGGTTCTACTTTGATCATCCCTATACCATCAGTTTAAGGTGGGAGTGTATGGGACGTGAAAGAAAGGACAATATTTTGGGATCTTTTAGAGCAAAATTGTCAACCTTGGTGGTCTTGAGGTAAAATGCTCGCCTCAGGACCTGATGTTCGTAGGTTCAAACCCAGTTGGGGTTGATGGATTTTTCTTGAGCTATAAAAATCGGTACAACTACTCCCTGTGGAGGGGAAGTAAAGCCATCGGTTCCAGGTCGATTGTGGCATGTTAAATAAAACAAAGTTTTGTGAAAATGCCTTTCCCGGTAAAATTGACGGGCCCTTTCACTCTCGCTCATAGAAATTCTCGTGTGCTGATATAACCGTATTATCAGTCGGTTCAGAAAGTACACGTTAAATACCTCAAATAGTTAAATCAGTAAATAAATAAACATATCAAAACTTTTTTTTTTTTGGCCAAAATAAATCAAAATGGCTCCAGTAGAAACCTATAGTTTAATTTTCTTCACACGGTGATATCAACAGTTGTTGAATATCTGTCAAAAGTGTAATGAAATTTAATGACAACTTTATCTCTTCATTTGATTAATTTCTCGTTGCCGCCATGATCATGATAAGATATCAACAACTGTTGATATCACCGTGTGAAGAAAATTAAGTTCTATGATTCTACTGGAGAAATATTTGATTTATTTTTGCCGAATTTTTTTATCGATATAAAAACTGCCAAAACACTGCCCTTTTTCTCGCATTCCCTAATATCCCACCTCAGTGGTAGATTATTTGGCTTGTTAACGAGCTGACAGATCCAGCAGTTTCCATATGGTTGCCTTTCTTTCTTTCTCTCTCTCTCTCTCTTTCTAACAGTGGCGGCGTGTTCCTTCCTTCACAAGAGCAGGTTTTTTCATAAATACCACTTGAAAGCTTGAGACGATGCTTCTAATTAAATTATCACCGCGAAGGAACCTCACCGTTGGCTGCTCAACACAAAGGGTAAACTTCTAACAGGCACCATTCCCCTTCCGAAACCCCATTCGGGCCTAGTTCTTCCATTAGGTGTACCTAGGCGGTTACCTAGGCCGCAAAGCACATTCTAACAAAATGTTACTAAAACATAAATAATTATGTTTTTTGGCACCGCGTCTTAATACCCGTTTGTGTTTTACGCTTATCTATTAATTACGCTAATGGTTTTAGGGGATTAGGAAGGGTATATTTAGAGGAAGTATACTCACATTTTCGTGAAGGGAGAGTGGAAAAAAAAAACGATATTCAAGAAACCACCCTCAGAACACTCGACCGAGATTCGAACCTCGACCTCCTCGTCATAAGTAGTCCAGTCTATTGAGAGAGTAACACGTCAGACCATGCGCCCACCGAAACAGATTATATATTATAGATTAAATAAACTAATAATTATTTATAAATAAAGTAATATTATAAAATATGTTATCTAATACTAAGTATATATATTTTTTTAAATTGCTAAAACATGATCCATTTTATGGTTTTATGATATTCAGGGTCGCTTTGTCGGTGAATCACTTTGATTTTTAATCAAATGCTCCCAAAAATATCAAGAAAAAACCAAGGGAAAAGTGAATAATATATTTTTATAATAGGATGAAGTGGGGGGAGAAGGGAGCGCCACTTATTTTGTATATTTTATTTACTAAGCATTTTACTATTTTTTGTCCGATATTTTGGCACCCTATTATTATTATTATTATTATTATTATTATTATTATTATTATTATTATTATTATTATTATTATTATTATGATGATTTTTATGATTATTGATGCCCTTTTTGTTTTTAATATTTTCAATAACATAATTTCTTGCAAATTTGCCCTTGATCATGTAGGCGTTCTTATCCCTTCTCGGGCTTCTCGTAATCAAAAATTATTTTTTCTTAATAGCTCTTACAAGGTAAGCCCTATAGGTCGTTGTATCCATAGTGCCAATTCTAGATTTGTCGAATTCGACTTTTATCATAAAAGGAAAGCTAAACTCAGAGAGTTATTTAAGGATATCCCATATCAATAATTTATCTTGTAGAGGTTCTGCCTATATTATTTAATACTATTTAAGTTTACATTGTTTAAGTTTACAATATTCTGATCTATTTTTTGCATAATGTTACTGCTTTTAACCACTATTTGGTTATTTATTTTTAATGTTACTTTTTATTCTTATCATTATTAACTACTTTTTGTCTCGTGGTTGTTTATCGGTATATGGCATTATTTGGCCATTTTTTGTCTATCATGTTTTCTTATGTAAATGTATGTATTGTAGGGTATGTACTTGTGTGCTTTTCAGTGCTGGCCTGTTATAGGTCTTACGACTGTTGGTCGGCACTATAATAAAGGAAATTGAAATTGAAAATTGAAAATTATTATTATTATTTAGCGTCATGCAGGGTGTACGTTTTATTTATATTATACAGAATACAACTGGGACACACATTTTAAGTATCACCTAGAGTTTGTGAAACCCTTGGACCAGCCCTGGTAGCTCCCCCTTAAACCGCACACAATACTCTCACCCATTTATTTCACATCACCATATCTAACCTTTTACCCTCTGGTAATCTTGAAAAATGTGGTCTCACAGACCAGCTACATTTTCATAAACATCGGTAAAACTGAATTTGATAAATTTAAATTTACTATATTCATGTAAAGTAACTTTTCCACTCTACTGTTTTATTAGTGGAACGTTAAATAATTACTAGAATATATTGTTAATTAAAAATTAAAATTTGATTTTATACTTCCATTAGGAGCCTAGAATACATATCACTTAAGAAATTTTATATGATAGAATTGGAAATTTAATTCAACAAAGCTAATGATTTTTATGGTAAAAATAATAATTAACAGCTCTATTTTTTTTTTATAAACTTGATGAGAATCTAGTTAAATCCAAACGTGAATCAATCAAATCAATTCGCATGAGCTATTAAATCAAGAAAATTGTGGATCATTACTATGCAAACATTTTTGAGATATTTATTGGCATTTATGATAACTCCAAATCTAAATATAATCCTGATGGAAAACGCATACAAAAGAAATGGATCACGCCAAATTTGGTCGAAGAAATGCACCACAAAAATATTATTTATAGAGCGGAAAAGTTGTTCATCTGCTAATGCCTACAAAATGGATTATCAAAGAAAAATAAACAAATATTCAATAATTGTCGAGATTACTATGTGTAGAAAATTAAACTAAACGTGTCAATGAAGAAATATTTATTTTATTTTTGACCAAAACAAATTTATTTTTGTCATAAGAAACTGTAAACATACGGACATTCGCTTCGCAGTCCCTTTTCAGTACACACTAAGTTCTATTCATCACAAAAACATTTTGACTTGGATAATTAGAGGTATTATGGGGTCAAATGATCCAAGACGTCCGTCTCACACTAGACCGGGACTGCCGACCGTGGGGGGAGGGGGGAGGAGGGGGGGGGGAGGAACTGAGTTTTGAATCTCAGTAGAGTGTAGTGAGGGCGATTTTTTTCCTAAATGGTTTTCCACTCTCCCTCCACGTAAATGTGGGTACACTTCTAAATATAACCTTCCTCATCCCTAAAACCATTAGCGTAATTAATACATAAGCGTATAACTTGAACGGGTAGTAAGACGCAGTGCTAGAACAAATATTTTAATTTTTTTTTTCTTAATTGTTTACTCTGTATCAGTATGACAAACTAATTCTATTCTACTTTCCCATAATGTTATCCACTTGGTGTCACCTTTACCCTCGTCTGTCAGACTCCCCCTTCACCCCTTGACTCTGGTTCAACCTACGGCTCCTTTCTACTCGCGTCCTTTTATCCTTCCGCCTCGCGCCCTTACAACCTTACAGCCAGATGCATCCTTACCCCTTGTTACACCTCACTCTGGTGATATAATTTCATTCTCGAGGCACCAGTGCGCACTTATCTTGGCGCACGATCAAGAGGATACCCCCCTCCCCACTCTCCTTCCTACCTATCATTAGTTCCTCAAGGATGCACCCTTAGCAGAAAGTCAACTCGTGCTCAATCTGCTTGAACACCTCCACGTTCACTGAATATTAGTACAGTTTGGTCCCGATTATCCGAGGTTGACGGGGCCCGAGATGGCCTTGGGTACCAAAGTAAAAAAAACTCTGATTATGCGGAACAAAATGTAGATCCAATTCATAGAAAGCTATGGCGGTATATAACATATCTTGGTGGAATTTCCCAGCAGTACGAGAACAAATAAGGGAGAGGGAAAATACAAATGACAATACAAGCTAGTTTTCAATCCTTTACCTCTTCCCAAATTTGGCTAATTCAGAAACATCCTGTATACATAAAGTTATCAAATAGTAGTTTTGAGGGGCGATTTTGGAAGGGGAAGGTGGGCCAAAAGTGGTTAGTAAATGTTGAAGCCAACCTTAAAATTATTTGAACTATCTTATCATCTTGAAAATAAAATTCAAACAAAGCATGGCAGTTAAGAGATGAACATTTTTCGGGAAATATTTAAGATAATTGAATCCTAGGTAAAGGGATGTATTCGTAAATGTTATGATT
Organism: Timema bartmani; assembly: GCA_902151455.1. NCBI lineage: Eukaryota > Metazoa > Arthropoda > Insecta > Phasmatodea > Timematidae > Timema > Timema bartmani. The sequence goes on from CABFWB010002371.1 coordinate 104,809, forward strand.
ATGATAGTGAAGTAATATCTAGTCTGGTCCACAGCGGACCCAATTTAGTTACACATTCAACCACTAAGCACTGTAGTCGATACGTGAATGTGAGAAAAGAACTGGAGTCACTGTTATTGATTTAATGAAACTTATTTGATTATTTTATTTTCTAAAATTTTTTGAGGTATTTAAAGTGTATTTTCTGAGCCTACTGATTAAATCAGCATGTGCCATTTTTACTAAGTTGACACAACATCCACCCCCCGGCCGTTAATTCATCAATGTGAAAGGGATACATCCATAGTTCATCAATGATAGATTTTCAGCCATGCAGGAATCGAACCTAAGACCTTTAGCTCAGTAAACATACACGCTACCTAATCAACTAAGGTATTGGACCATTTGAATTTTTTTAGCACTTTTTCTTACCACCCATTCTACTCATACATTAATTACGCTAATGGTTTTATAGATTAGGAAGGTTATATTTAAAGAAAGTGTACCCACATTTGCATGTAGAGTGAATGAAAAACAATTTTTGAAAAAACTCCCATAGTACACGCGACCGAGATTTGAACCTCGATCTCCTGGTCGTCTGTAGTCTAGTCTACTGTGAGAGCAGCACCTTAGACCATGCGACCACCGAAGCGGTTTTGACCATGTTTCTGGTATCAATGTCCTTAGGAGGAATTAGAAATAAGTGTCAACTTTAAAACTTGGGCTTGGGCTTGCACTCGTCCCATTTAAATAGATTTTTTTTTCTTTTAAAGAACAAATGCTTTTTTTTTTAAATTAAAAATGGAAAAATTTTCTTTTTAACATCTCTATTCACCAATGAATCATACTTGTATCACTATAATTTGTTAATAAACCTTCATTCACATGAAAACGTAGTGTACTCATTAAATAGGTCTTACCTTTTAACTGTTGTTTTCTCAAGTGAATGAGAAATAGATCTGAGAAAGAGTAGACGGTAGATTTATGTTGTTTTAGACTTAACAGCAGACGCTCCATTTGGTTATTTAATTTCCACATAAATACAACAGGAATGAAAGGCTTTATTTTGTAGTTTGCCTTCACAAAAGCCAGTCTAGTAAATGAGCTGTCTTGAATAGCACAAATGAGAAAACCTTTTTATTTTACAGTAAATGAAACCCTTTGAGCCAGTTACACGGTATTAACATAGGTAGGACCGTCTAGGAGAAAATTGGTAAATGTTTCGTGAAATTTAAAGGTACTCTGGCTGTTTGCATGCGAGCTATAAAAACAAAGTAAAAAATAGTAGCGATTTTATATTTCTCTACCAATCTCTCAAAACTTTTTGTTTTCCGGTGCTTTACTACCCGTCCGTACTACACACATAAACACAGCAATGGATATCTATAATTTATACCCGATTTGGTCGTCAAATGGTATAAAGGCATCACTATCGCGTTAGAAGGGACTGCCAATGACAAGGAGATCAAGGTTTGAATCCCGGTTGGGTGTACCGAAGGTAGTTTTTTTTCTAAATGGTTTTCTAATATCTTTCTCCATGCAAATATGGATACACTTCCTCTTAAATTCAACCTTCCTCATCCCTAACACATTCACGTAATTATTACATGTGTTTCAAATATAAAAGGATATGAGAAGTGGCTGCAAAAAAACACCCAATATAATTTAAAAGAAATGTACCTGCATTTGAGTAGAAGAGTTAAAATTTTCAGGAAAAAAATATTAATTCACCACACCTGATCAGGATTGGAACTCCTCTCTTCCCTGTTAGTGACAAAACCAGATTATCCGAGACAGATGCCTTTATCCACATGTCCACTAATACAGTTTTTTAATAAATTGAGGTCAGACAATATAACCACATGGCCTGATTTTTTTTAACTAGATTTTCTTATTTTTGTTGTTGTTGCAAATATCATTCTACTGGCTACCATAGATATATTTATTTATTTAAAAAAATAGTTTGTAGGTAATTACTTCTCATTTCACCTAACAATTTCAAATCAAATCCACGTTTTGAAAAAACTTCAAGAAAAAAAAATATATGTCGTGTTTTGAATAAAATCTAGTCAGAGTTAAAAAAAACCACATACACAGACACACACAAAAAAAAAGTTAATCGAAAAGTCGTAGAACATTGTAAAGAGTGATTTGTGGTCAATTTATTTCGTCCATAAAAGCTACGTTCACGGTTCTTGTTCCGGCCATAAAATGTTCCCAGTCATTCATTGATTAGTCAGAACACGGAACATTTTCTGTTTGCTCTTTAAATTTGTTGCCAACATATGATTTCGTTAAAGTGAGTACAGCTCTGTTTACCATCAGCCTCCTACTTCTCTTAAATATATTTTCGAAAAACCACAACTATAACTATTGAACCGGCATACTCTGTAGATTTTCCCTATTTTTTTTTTCCAAACTAAATCAAACACATCCTTATCCAAATGGTAAGAGGGGGACTGCATATCTAGGATAGCACTGGACCAACCCCAAGTACACATTAATACTTAATTAGGCGTTAGATTGAAACCTTAGCTCAGTTTGTAGTATGTCTACTTACTGAACTAAAGGTCACCGGGTTCGATTCCCGGCATGGCTGAAACAAATTATCGTTGGAGAATTGTGTGGTTTAAAGGAAGGTTTATGGGTGTTTTGTTTTAAGTTAATTTATAAATAATTTGCTGATATATCAGTCTGTTTATAAAGTGCACGTTAAATTCCTCAAAACCAGCTTCGGTGGTCTCATGGTCTGACGCGCTACTCTCGCAGTCAAGTAGACTGCTGATGTTGGGATGATCGAGGTTAAAATCTCAGTCGAGTGTACTGAGAGTGATGGTTTTTCATTTTCTCGCCACGCAAATGCGGATACACTTGCTATAATACACACTTCCTAATTCCTAAAATCATTAGCGTAATTAGTATGTAAGCATATATCCCGAATGGGTAGTAAGACGCGGTGACCCATTATGAGGTCGTACTGTCCCTGTCCTCACAATGAGACACCACCTGACCTCCCCTTTCTCCCTTCACCTACAACCCGATCCACGCTGCTACTCTCATTTATCGGAGCATTTTTACCTCTGTCCACTGCGTCAAACGTGACAAAAGAAATGGTAAAAAAATAGGGTTTTTAACCCCATTGATTGGCTTCAGCTTACCCTTCTATCCAACCCCCTCTCTTTCTCTCCCCTCTCCCCACCCCTTCTCAATCTTCTTCCCACAAACGCTTCAAGAGTCAATTTAGAATGTAATGTGCATGGATGAGTCGAAAAAGTCGGTCAATCAAATAAAAAAAAAAGAGGATAGGAATAATATAAAGAGAGGAACTTAAAAAAATGAGAAAGATAACTAAAGGAGGTGGTTGAGGGAGGGAGGGAGGCAGGATTATTATTGTAGACCAGAATTTTGTNAAAGAGGATAGGAATAATATAAAGAGAGGAACTTAAAAAAATGAGAAAGATAACTAAAGGAGGTGGTTGAGGGAGGGAGGGAGGCAGGATTATTATTGTAGACCAGAATTTTGTTACAATCAAAAGATATAAGAATACTTTTTTTTCTTTTTCTAAACCGTTTAAGATTCCTCTTACGTCAGAGAAGAAATAATTTTGTTTCATTCTTCTTTTAAGTTTATTAGTGAAATATAACGTATACTTTCTAAAAACACGGATTATGGCAGAACATTACTTAGAAAAAACAAGGGTTGAGAACTCCGGACTACCAGATCATAATCAGCCAGGAAGTCATAACTTGTATTGTTACTAAAAGTACTAAAATAATTTTTATATACTAATACGCAAAGTAATTCGATATGCAGCGGTTTCTTTCATAAACTATGTCACTATCTATGAAATAATACTAATACTAAAACAAAATGTTACCAATGTTGACAGCAAAAAATAAATTGTACGATACAACCCACATCCTTTCCTTCTAGTTAATCTTAAAATAGAGGCATTTAATAAAATTTTGTAAGATTTTTGAAACAAAATAATATAGTGTGTTGAAAAAACACTCCACCAAAGATCCAAAATGAAAATAACATACACTGTTTAAAATACATCAAGAAAAGAGGAATATATTTGTCCACTAAAGAGCATAGCAATTAACTTCACATTTCAAAGAGATGCTTGAAATATATTTAGTAACATGTTAGCTCAGAAACTATCACTTCACTATACTATAAAGCCACAATGAAATATATTTTGTAACATGTTAGCTCAGAAACTATCACTTCACTATACTATAAAGCCACATGGCTGACTCACTTACTGACATTAATGTTTACCCACTTTCAGATGAGCTAGAAACTTTAAATTTGGAAAACTTCTAGCTTCTAGCCTGTAACCAACGGGAAAATTCCAAAAAGTTAAGAAATTTCAATTTCATCCCCCGAAAAAATTCAAAATGGTGGAGCAAATTTAAAGTCGGTATGGACCTTTCTTTGGAGGCCTCTTGTGGCTAAACGGTAAGACCTATCAAACGGATTGCACCAGCAGCTAGATTGTTTGATTTTAGGTAAATTATGCACCTTTTCCACACATTAAAAAAAAAATTTGACACACTTATGGAACAGCTAGAATCATAAAATTGTAAAAAATAAATCAACGTTCAAAACAACGCTGGAATTACATTAGTTTACACTCACTGGGGGATTAGGGGAAGAACCCACAACGAGCAAAGCGACTTGGTTTTATAAAAAAAATATTTCAAATACAATATTTTTATTTTTAATAGTATTACAACTTTACAATGATCAGTTATTTCTTATCTCGAATAGTTGCGGAGATATGATCAAATTTGGATATTTACGCTTATGTAAATTAATCTCAAGGTCATTTTCATTTTAAAATGAGATTTTACATTTTTCTTGACATGTTAATCAGTGCCTGGATACTAAATTTAATCAAAATTCTTAGTGTATTTCGAGAATATCGATTCTTTCACTTTTTACCCTTAAATAAACATCACTTAGTTTAAGGTTTGGATATCTAATTTAAAAAATACTTAACGGAACCTTATACCCCAGCTATCAAGTTTTAGCTTGATAAATAATATAGCTTAGGTTCTAGCTCAAGACACAGATAGACAGCGTCGCGTAATCAATTTTTTCGGTTTCAGGGAGGCATGAAACGTCAACATTTACCAAAATCTTGATTTTAATTTTGAAAAACGTTAATACAAACAAGTTTCCCATTTGTAGGCTACTTGTTGCCGAGTTATAGTCATGTTTGTACTCCAGTAATGTGGAGCTGCCTAACCTTATAGGAAACGCTCAAAATGTCCACCTTCAGCCTGAACGCAAGCCTTCAGTCGTCGTGTCATAGAATGCCGCACTCTTTCAAAAATATCACGTGGTCCACCTTGAATTCAGTGTCGATACAATATTACGAGCCTGACAACTTAGACCGTATGAAAAACTTTACGGGATGGACAGTATGAATGCTTGTGAACAAATAAACTGGCTATGTAGCCCCCTTTCGAACTGGCGTGGCTGTAAATCCAGTCCACTGGGTGCTTGACACCTTAGACAGTATTATTACCAGCGGTGGTTTGGTGAAATGTGGACTTGTAAATATATTCATTGAGTAAGTACAACGGAAAGCGTAGCCTCCCTTGAATCAATGCCGCCAGCAGAAGCAGCTAATGAATGGCAGTGCGCGACAGTCTCCCTCACATAATGAAGGTAACACAAGCACTGTAGGCTGGGGGATGCTTGACGCAACGACGCGTCACAATGGTTGTCGGCGTCACGAGGAACTAATGGTCCCTCGTGAACGCCTAATGGAGTGAGCCCTCGGATACTGTACCGCTCACCACCACCCCTCTTGTCACCAGGGCGTGACAATATCCACTATTGTGTATGAAGGGGCCATGAATTAAACCGGGGCTAATTGATTGGAATATTGTGATCAAGTACACACACTTCCACTTGTTTGTGTCCAATAAAGGACGATTGCTAAAATATACATGTAATATTAGTTGGTTGGTTAGGGGAAACAATCTGTACTTTAATCTCTCATGTTTGTTAGATGTTGAGCTTGATTTAAGTACACCGTTTAGTCATAGACCTTTAAATAAATGGTACGGTGCACCACACAAAACTTCTCATAACTTAAACTGATAAAAATGGAAAGGTTTAGTTAAAAATCATAACATATGGGAAGATAAATGATATACATTACCAAACAAAGAACATCGCACTTACCAAAGACCACACATAAAATAATATACACTGTGACAGAATTATATTGTTTGTTTCGTGCTATTTATTATTATTAGCACCACGTATCCAAAATGCGCATAGCCCGTACTACCCGTTCGGGTTATACGTACCTACGCTAATGCGCAATGGTAGGGTGATTGTGATATGAAATGGGGGACCTACAGTTTAACGTGGGAT
>CABFWB010002372.1:0-10646 GCA_902151455.1 Timema bartmani
ATTAAGCAGCAAACTGGCCTTATCAAACTCCAAATGGCTTCTAAAATAGTCCAATTAAAAAAAAATGCTGGGGGAAGACCACTTCAAATAGCTTTTATAATTGGCATCTACTTTTCCAAATATTTCCCAGGTCCCTCTTTGGTTTGGATGTCACAGCCCCTTAAAAACACTTATTTTTGATAACTGCCCCCTTAGACAATTAAGGTTCTGCCATCTATGAAGTGTAATATTACCCCACACTTCCCCCCTGGCACCGTGTCCAGTTTGAGCACCTGGTGGGCCCGCCTGAAGCTGTAACATTTGATAGATATTATCAATAACTATAAAATATCACAGATAATATAGTAAAATGTTATCAATGTTGGCCGCAAATAAATATTTAAGAATTTTCTAAACTGTTCCAACTAAAATCTGAGTATAGTTACTTTTCTAACCGCCAGCTAAGTTTCTTCCTATGGCAATTGTATTGTAAGAGTTTATTTTATCACCACGTCTTGCTACCCGTTCGGGTTACACGAACATTTACTAATTACGCTAATGTATTAGGAGTGAGGAAGGTTGGATCAGAAGAAGTGTACCCAAATTTGCGTGGAGGGAGAGTGATAAACCATTTAATGGAAAAAAAAACTCTCAGTACGCTCAATCAGGATTTGAACCATAATATCGCTTTCATAGTTATTCCAGTCTATTGCAAGAGTTTGTAAAGTCGTTTACAAAATAATCACACATGTTACGTATTTTATTTAATTAAGGACGTTTACCACCAAGGCTGTTAGCGTTCTAGTCAAAGGGGTAGTAACTTAAGAGGAACCCACCAGTACGGTCAAACGGACTTAGGCGGTAATCTAGATCTACGGTGACGCAGATGTCGAGGGGGTTTATATCTCTGCCAGGTGTCCCCCCCAAACCCTCTTAGATTGGTTTTCTCTGTCACTCTACACAAATGCGTATATATTTCTTCAAAGTGTTAGCTTCCTCTTCTCTACCGCACAGGTTAATGAAATAAGGGTAGTTCAAATGAGTTAATACAATTAGAATAAAAGTACCAGTATTAGAGTAGATGGGAAAATTTAAGTGATAAAACCACCCGTGGTGAGCTAGATCTAGTCTACCAGGCCAAGATTCGAACCTCTACCTCCTCACCAATCCCATTTATTGCGTGCCTGACGCCTTAATTACCGCCAGTAAGTTTTCTTCTACAGTGTGACATAAAATTCCCTGACCTTTCTAGAGTTTTTCAGGCAAAATGTTCTCATATTTACCGACTTGACTAACCCAATTGCAGTTTTCCCTTGGAGGAGGATGAAAATGATTTAATTGACTTCATAAGCCTACATTACATATTTTTAAAAAAAAGTTAGCATTCTTATAGGCTAAGGTACCTACTAAATGTGTTAAATGTTATTTGTGGCATTGTGCAAAAATGGAGTAAAAACTATTCAACCATATCATGTTAGTAGACATCCATTTCTAAGCAATACATTTTGATAACATGGGATGAACAAAACCTCACTTGTTTTAGTCTTTAAGTGCGAATTTTTTTTAAATATAAACAAGTTCTTAAATTCCTTGATTTTTCTGTATTTTTATATACAATTCCCTGACATTTTCCTACTTTCCTTGACAATAAAAAAAATCCTTAACTTCTCTAGGCTTTCCCTGTTTTTTCTGCTTGTAGCCACCATGTTCTTAAAAGTTATGAAACGAAAGTATGTAGAAACAGTTTTTTAAAGTAGTTTTTAAAAACAATTTTACTAACAAATTAGTAAAGTCAGAACTTTTTTATTTTGGAACTATTTAATTGGGGGTCATAGTAACAATATAGTATATAAATAGGCCAGCCTGACTTTCCAGTCTGTTGATTATAACGTCAACCAGATCCTTTTCCACTTACGAAGCTCAGAGTGTAAAGTGTAGAGCTTGGATTATGGGGGAGTCAAGTGAGCCGACAACTTAAAAGCAAATTGGTGTTGCACAGAGTGAGGACTTAGCCTAGCGATACAGAAATAAAACACTTCAAAGGAGAAAATACAAAACCAAATCCAGATTTTAGAAATAACTTAAAAGTAATTTTCATGTATACTGTATGGAAGCAAGCTTACCTTGCATGGTTGCACTATGGCATATACTATATGATAGGACCATAGTGTAATACGCTCAAGGTAAGAATGGTACTTTTCAGGGTGAAAGGAATGTACATTTGATCACGTCTTTGTTTTAAAGGATCGTTGAAGTATAGTCAAAATTTAAGAGTAAGGGTCTTGTCTGACAGCTAGGAAAGCTACCAGAACTACTTTCGCGTATTCATATGTCAAGTCATGTTATCTGAATGTCACTTTTAATTGCTATTACTATCAATACATATAAAAATAGCAATAATAATTGAGTAGGTAGAATGCTAAAAATGTTTACTGCGAAAAACATTTTTTTTAAAGAGCTTTACTATGAAAATTTGACTGTAGATTGGTTTTGTAAATATGAGGAAGAAACGGGTTTAAAAAAATTATATACGTTGCTTTTAAAAATATTAGCAAATCGGTAGATTTTTCCCACACCGTGTATTATTTGTATCCGTTTGGATTCTACACATCCATTAACTGCGCTAGTAAAGCATAGACGAGGAAGGTTATTTTATAGAATCAGTACTCTCATTTGCATGGAGGGAGAGTGGTAAACCATATATTAAAAAATCAGCCTCATTACACTCGACCGGGATTCGAGCCCTGATCTTGCCGTAACCGGCAATCCAGTTTAAAACGAAAGTTGCGCGTTACATCATGCGATCACCGAATGCGAAGCTATGCTTCTTTATTACTTTGAGTTATTGGGAAACTACGAAGTTTTGGCGGCAATTGTAATACTTATCGCTTCATCCTTTAAATATTTACGACGAGTTTTAATAATTAAGCTATGTTATAAATGTCAACCTTTGTGGTCTTGGGGTAAAGTGCTCGCCTCAGGATTCAATGTTTGGGGGTTAAAAACCAGCCGAAGTCAACGGATTTATCTTGAGCGATAAAAATCTGTAGTCCTTTTGAGGGAAGTAAAGCTGCCAATCCCATGTCAATTGTGGCATGTAAAAAAAAACCTGGAAGGTATGTGAAAATACCCTTCCGACCAGTTTGGAAGGCTATTTATCACTCGCTCGTAGAATTTCAGTGCGAAAGGCGATGGGAAAACATCGCATTTTCTTATCTAGTACATGTGTGTTCTACCAGGTAGTGAGGGCAGCACTAACCAGAAGGTCTCAGAGCAAGCTTGGCTTCACTTGGATGGGAAGTGCATCAAACCAAACTTCGGGTTGAACAATCCTAGTCATTATTATCATCATCAAATAGACCTACATAGATTTTAACGTCTTATCTATTTAATGTGTTTTGACTTGCCACGTTTTATTACCTATTTCAAAATGAACATGACTATTCTTTGCACCCACTAAATGTAGGCCTATCTTCAATAATAAATTAAAACAAATTAATAAAATCTCAGTACAAAACGCCTATTCATAAAAAAAAATGTGGAACACTGCCTGTCACATGTTCTCCATATCCTAGTTTCTATCAGACTTCTACTAAATACGTCCATCTATTTGAACAGTTTATATTAGAATTCTACTAATGAAGTCTATTTTAACAGTTTCTACCAGAATTATACTAAATACGCCTCTATTTTAAAGTTTCTATCCAATATCTACTAAATACGTATGTCTATTTTAACAGCCGTTTCCATCCGAGTGAACAAAGTAAAGAGTCGAAGAGAGATAAATAATACAATTGTCTCTATTGAAAATTCAGGTTAATCGGTAGGACATATTTCAATATACATTTTATAAAAATATTGATGAGGTACTCCTCGCATAGAACAGAGCCTAGCTCACCTGAATTCTTGTAATTTGGAGTTGACACAAATCTAAAGGAATTGATCCTTTGCGGGCGATGTTGGCTATTTCCTTCGCTAATTCCTCAACCAGTTGTTCTGATGTGTAGATTTTTCATAGGCTAATCAAAGAAGAAATTTACACTATTTTGGCAGTCTTAATGAATTGCTGTTTTGAAATTAACTCGTGCAGAATCGCAATTTTTTGATCGTCCAAAACCTCATTTTTCTCCTCTCCCCAAATGTTGCTATCGACAGACATCCAATAAACAAGCTAAAGATGAGTAAATAGTCGAGAGACTTACAGGTAAAGTAAACTAGATAGGTAAACTCCAGAAAGTTGTTGATTAAGCATTACTAAATGCGTAACTCAGCTCGCAAATCGTGGAAATCGGGAGTAGTCCAGTAAGGGTTAACTTAGAGTGTCTGTTAGAATTAAATAAAGTGATACTTGAACTTCCAGCCCTTTCAGCTCCAGGCGATATCAAATAAGATTGAATTTAATATAAAATTAAATTAAAATAAATTAATTCCAATTTTTTATTTATTTAGCTCCACGTTCGGGCTACATGCATATGTACTAATTTCGCTAATGGGTTAGGGAGGAGTAAAGTGGAATTTAGAAGAAGTGTACCTGCATTTTCGTGAAGGGAAAAAGAGTGGGAAACCATTTAGGGGAAAACACCCTCAGTACACCCCACCGGTATTAAACCCTGTCATCGGCAGTCTAGTCTATTACGATTTTCGAGAGTGATGTCCTAGACCCTGCGGCCATCGAAGCAGTTAAGAGTTAAATTAAAGAGTGTTTAAGAGGATAGATAAAATACGATAATTTTTTATTTCCCCTGAAGAGCTATACAATTAATTCTTTTGACATTTTTCTGATTTTCCCAACAGTAGGCATTTCTAGGTTTTACAAATTTTCCCCAACCGTTACCACAACCTGTTAAACAGCATTACCAGTAAATTGATAAATGTGATACAACTCGCGAAAAGAATCACTTTTGATTTGTGGTTCCTTTTAACATTTCACGTGAGTCATCACTTTTAATGCCAACTATACATATTTTAATAACCACTGTAACCTGCTTCGATTGCCGCAAGGTATAAGACGTCACTTTCGTATTAGACTATACTGACAATGACAGGGAGATTGGGGCTCGAATCCCAGTCGGTTGAACTGATTTTTTTCTCTCCAAAATTGTTTCCCACTATACCTCCACGTAAATGAGTGTACACTTCCTCTAAATTCAATATCCCTCATCGCTACCTCAATAGCGTGATAGTATATATGATTATAATCTGATGCTAGAAAAATAAAAAAGTAAAAAAATAGCCAATGCACCTTAGTAGGTTCTTGCAATATACTGGATCTCAGACAAAGGGGAGGTCGTATTTCAAATTCCGGTCAGGTATATTTATGGTGGCTTTTCCAAAAACATTTCCCAATCTCCCTCCCCATGAATGTGGTTATGTTTAATCTAAAATGAACCTTCATCCCTACCCCATTAGTGTAAATATGTGGATATCACGAACTGGTCTTAAGTCGGGGCTGTACTAAAACAGCACCAAAATTAAATCTAATAAAATGCTTTGTATCACGATAAAATTAATCATTTAATAAATGATCGGTTGCACGTATTTAAATTGGATTTATTTTTTACCATGGGGGAAACACCACCTCGGCGGTCACATGGTCTTAGGGCACTACTCTTGTAATAAACTCGACTGTAGATACTGGGCAGATCGTAGTTCGATCCCGGTCGGGTGTAATGAGGGGTGGTTTATTATACTAAATGGTTTTACACTTTCTCTTCAAGCAAATTCGGGTACACTTCCCTTGAACTCAACCTTACTCATTCCTAGCCCATTAGCGTAGTTATAAGTACATAAGCATATAACCCGAATGGGTAGTAAAACGCGGTGCTAAATAATAATTTGAGGGAAAAAGTATTTGAACAGAACTTTCCATAGTCTACTAAATTTAGCATTTTGTGATTAACATTCTGAAACTAGATTTATTGGAAACAATAATAATAACAATAATGGACGTCGGTAATTATAAATAATAAACGGTAATTCGTAATCACCGGTAGATGTTATTACTGTCAAGAGATTTGTTCTGTTTACTGTTCTTGGTAATCCTGGTTAGTTATTGGTTATTACTTATTAGCCATTAATAACAGTTTAACCACTTTAACAGTCACATACACTCGCACATCACTGGGGAACAGTGACGGTATGGAGGGAAAAAAGAACCTTTTAAATAATACACTTTTTTTCCTAGCGGTGATAACATTTTACTCCATTATTGATATTATACCGTAATACAGTGGTCAGATCTCCTGGCTACAGACCCAGACGTGCAGGGTTCGATCCCTGGCGCTTCTAAAATGTATCTATGAAGCCGTGATTTTGGAACGGGGTCAAACTCAGCCTTTGCGAGGACAAATGAGGAGCTTACTCGAATAAAGAAGTAGCAGCTCCGGTTTATAAAATTGAGAATACGACTGGAGGGTTCGTTGTGCTGACCACATGACACCCTCTATCCGCAAATGTTGACATTAATATAGCCAACGGCGGCGGCCGCTCGGTCGGTATAGTTTGATTGCAGGCTCACGCCATCGAGTTTTTTTAAATTGATATTAATCAATAGGTATCGTTTTGATCTTATCAAAAGTGACAGCTGCAGATCAGCACAGTAACTTTTCTAGCTTATCAGAGGCTCTTCCCGTTGAAAATTGAACAGTAGTTTTAAAAATTATTACTAAAACTAGCCAATGAAGCACCGAGATTCTACGTTTAGGATAAGGGGGTCAGAGGCATATAAAGTATCTAAATTTTATATATATATTTCCTGAATGAGAATTTTAGACGGATTTTTATTGTATGCAACTATAAACCTCTTTTTAAAAATGTCGCAAGCCCACCTTAAAATTCAGCCTATACCTTCGACACGTATTAAATAGTCTAATTTGTTGTTTATTTCTGTAACTTGGAAGAATTTCTATTTGATCTGTCCGGTTGGACAGGCTTGCATTAACACAGAATTTCTACAAACATGAGTAGATTATATCAACACACGATTCACAAACTAACGTGAAACAGAGAACTACGTCTCTTGATATTTATTTTTTAAACAGGATAATAAGAACTACCAAATGTAATATATTAAAATAGTTTAATGCTTCTCTTTGCGACGCGTTGCATGAAATGTGAATTGAATCAGTTCTAGTTTGTTTGTCAGCAGTCGTGAATCTCAACCACATCCAAACGCTTTTCTTCTCCCCAAAGTAGCCGGCAGTGCCGAAGGAGTCGATGACCTCGCAGTGTACACCACCGGCCAACCAAGCCCAGTACCGCCTCCACACTAAAGTGGCAGTGGAAACTTAGCCAGGTGTGGGCCACGGTATGCCTTGCACAATGATACTTCACATAATATATACTATTAGCTCGGTAGCTGGTTTAAAACCCACAGCCAAATAAAAATATTTCAGTTTTTTAAGAATATAGTCGTGTCGGCATAATCAGAACCATAAAACGAAAATTAAAAAAAGTTATATAGTCTGAGGGCTATAAAAACTTTTTAACAGTTTAAATAAGCTACAAAAATCGTACTGGCCTAGAAAGAGTTTTAAACTGATAGTTAAAAAAAATTACAAAAGTTAGATCGGTATAGTAAGAACCTTAAACTGACATCTAAAAAAGTACTAAAGTCAGATCGGCATACTAAGTAAGAACCAAGAACCTTAAACTGACAGTTAAGAAATTTACAAAAGTCAGATCGGCAGTGATAGAAGCTTAAAGTGACAGTTCAAAAAGTTACTATAGTCGAATTGCCATATGAATAACCCTAATGCATGCTTCGGTATTCGCATGGTCTAAGGCATCACTCTCATGTTAGACTGGACTGCTGATGAGAGGGAGATAGGGGTTCGAATCTTGGTCGGGTGCAATGAAGTTGGTTTTCCCAAAATGGTTTTCCACTTTCCCTCCATGCAAATTTGGGTATACTTCATATAAATATAACCTTTCAAATCCCTAAAACCTTTAGCGTAAGTACATAAACGTATAATCCAAACGGGTGCTGACGCGGTGCTGAAATAAGTAAATATAATTTAAGTATATAAGTAAATATAATTTAAGTATTAGGATTGTGTCTAAATGTTCAATAGCTAGAATTCAATAAATGTGTTATTTAAAAAAATGGTGTTGATCATGGATTTAAAAAGATTTATCATTCGTCAAATTTTTTCTTAGCTTCCCTCCCCCTCCCCCTACAAACTCCCGCGGCACATCGATTGAAAAACTCTGTTCTAAGACATTGACTTCTGTAGACAGAGGTCAGGGCTTGAATTCCACTCGAGTGCACTGAAAAAGAATTTCCAAAATTCTATTCCCATTATGGTTTTCCATTCCTTTCACCGCGCACTACTTGCAAAAAACCAAACTTATCATTGTAATTAAATTGTTAATACTTTATCACAAATCAGATATAGTTTGCTGGTAATATTTACTTGATATATTTCTTGATAAATATTTACTATAAAATATAATCCGGGATACGGATTTCTTAGAAACCACTTACTCTTAAGATCAAATGACACCTTCAGACAATTTCATTTCTCATCTCCATGGTTTACTGGCTAGAATGATCGATCACAGACCTAGTGGACCCTTGTTCGATTCCGATAGTACTGACGGAGATAATTACTAATTGTAGATGGGTTTGGTATAAGGGTTGGGTTTGCATAGTATAATTATTATGAATGGGAGTATAGCTCTAAAATACAAACGTATTTATTTATGGCTAACATTATTTTTAATCACCGCATCTTAGGCCTACTACCGGTGATAATTATTCTAATGAGGTAGGGGTGAAGAAGGTAACATTTAAGAGGTAATCTACTCGCATTTGCGTGGAAAGAGAGTGGAAAACTTCAGGAAAAACCACAATAAGTAGACCCAACCACCCTAATTACCTCATTGTGTTGAAGGGCCTATAAACCACAATAATAATAATAGATCCAACCGGGATTCGAAACCTGATATTCCCGTCATTTGTAGGCCAGACTAATACTAGAGGAACGCCCTAGACAATTTGACCACTGAATTGGGTTATATATTATTTATTTTACTAGTATTATTTAATAGTATTGATATACTTATTTTTATAATAAATTCAGAGTTGCAAATCACATGACATGACGTATGACTTTATTATAGTAGTTTTACTAGCTTGTATAACTTTATTTTAGCACCACGTCACAACCCAATCAGGTTATATGCATATTATACTAACTACGCTAATGTGTTAGGGGTAAGTTAAGGTTTGTTTAGATTAAGTGCACCCTCATTTGCGTGGAGAGTTGAAAACAATTTATGAAAAATACCCTCAGTACAACCGAAAGAGACACAAACCCCGATCACCCAGTCATCGCCAGCCCAGACAATTGCGAGAGTGACTTACGCCTTAAGACTATTCGACCACCGAAGAGGGTCTCGTGTTAGTCACCTAAAAAAAAAACATAGAGTTTTATCACCTGTGAGCTATTTGAGAGGTGTGATCCAGACCAGCCAAGTATTTTAATGGCCTACAGGCAAGGGGCAGGTTCCTGGAACTGGTTATAACCTTCATTAGTCTGGTTATCTCGTGGCTTCTGTACACGGTGTGTGTGACACATCGCCACATCAGACACCAAGTCCGGACGAAATAGGTTTTTTTACACAACGTCTTCTCTTGTTACGGTCTGATTTTGATAGGAAGAAACTTCCAAAAGTTGAAACAAATCTTTTAGTTGATCTTCATTTATAACATTTTACTATATTATTAGTGTAATTTTATAGGTATAGTTATCAAATGTGACAGCTGAAAATCACCTGACTTGACGTATTTATATATATATTTTAGTAGTTTTACTAACGTTTGTAAATTTATTTTAGCACCACCATGCCACAACTCATTCAGTTTGTACGCATAGCCTACTATAATAATTACGCTTAAGTGTTATGCATGACGGAGATTGAATTCAGAGGAATTGTACTCAAATTTGTGTGGAGGAAGAGTTAAAAAAAACCATTAAAGAAAAACCACCCTCAGTACACCCGGCTGGGATTAGAACACCGATCTCTCCGTGATCGGCAGTCAAGTCTATTGCGATAGCGATGCCTTAGACCAGAGGTCCCCAAACTATTTGTGCCGTAGAGCAAATTCAAGATTAACGGTAATGCGGCGGGCACCGTTTAATTTTTCAAGGTAAATTTATAGTTCAGACATAATATTAATAGTGCAAATAACACCCAAAAACCTGCTTTGGTTGCCGCATTGTCTAAGGCGTCACTCTCACAATATACTAGACTACCGATGACAAAGGGGCCGGGGCTCGAATCTCAGTCAGGCTTATTTGGTGGTTTTACTTATATGATTTTCCACCACCCCTCCCCGCAATTGCGGGTATACTTCCTCTAAATTCAACCTTCCTCATCCCTAACTCTGTAGCGTGATTAGTAAATAGCCTGGACAGGTAGTAAGACATAGTGTTAGGAAAAAGAAACATAAAAAACATATTTAAAAAAATCAACATAAACTTATTTTAAATAAATGGTACCGCGCACCGCACAGACTTTCTCTCTCTTTCTATAAACTCGTAAGATTTCTGAACGGAATAATGTACATTGTATCATCACCACTCCACATAAGAACACGCATAAAATAATATACAATGATATAGAATCAATGAGAAAAGAGGCGCATCTTTGTCCACCTAAGA
>CABFWB010002372.1:11336-22572 GCA_902151455.1 Timema bartmani
CCCTTCAGTAAACTACCCTTAATTTTAGGGGTAGATATCCAATTCCAAAAACCCCTCGGGGCAACCCTATGAAAACCCTAGATTTCAAGTTTTAGCTCAATCGGTAAAATAGTTTAGGCTCTAGTTGGAGGTACAGACAGACAGACAGACGGAAATTCAAAAACCACTTTTTCGGATTCAGGGAGTCATGAAACGTCAAGATTCATCAAAATCTCGAGTTCGATTTTTTTGACGATCACCATACTTTTTCTACCTGTAAGATAGAGAGAAAGTAAAAAACTTTTTTCTGTTAAACAAATTCCAAAAGTTCTTACCTGTTGTATACGATTTTAGCACAATGCTATTCTGAAGATCCAAAATATCTAGCTACAATTCATCTACACTGACTTATTCAAGTCTTGTAATGGATGCAGATATGTCTGTTATACTTACTTGGCAAGTAAAAGGATTTATAAAAAAAAAAAAGTGACCATTGGCTCGAAGGAACTGCTCTAATCTCTTTACATACTGCTTTCCAAGCACATAAAAGATTGATATATTATGAGTTAAATAAAGTCACTGTCCCATACATTTTTCTTCATTAGTGGGAAATGCAATGAAAGACTTCATCTGCAAATGAGACATCCACAAAACCAGTGTCGCTTTTAAATGAGTTCACAGATCTAAGTGATTATATTTTCCCTGCAGCTACAAGTTTATTAAATAATTCAATCTATCCATGATGTATGTGAGAATTCTATCTATGATGTATCTGAGAAAACGCTAAGTCCACCATCCAGAAGGAACCACTAAGTGGAGCGTTATTCTAATTTTTTAGAATTGAGATTTTTTTTTATTTCAACTAAGCTTACAAATTTTGTAGGAACTTTCCAGTTGTGACCAAAAAATGGCGAGCACGTGGGTCTGATGTATGCCTCGCCTGTGCCATGGGTACAGAATAGTCCTGGAGAGTTTAATGGTGGTACATTGGAGATTTAACCAAAATATCCCCAAGTTCGATTTGAATCTTGTGACCAAATGTTTCTGTGTGTTCGGATACAAGTTATATGACTGATTTGCTTTATTTTTGTATATAGTTTGATTATCTTATTTATCTCATGCAATTTCCCAAAATTAGTATTACACCTAAGTTTGAAATAATACATTTTATAAAATGATAGATATAAACTCACTTTGTAAATAGAGAAATAAGATTTAGAATACGGCTTATTTAATTAATAAATGATAATTCCACTAATAGTTGATTAAATTTGATAACGATAAATAGAGAAATGAGTGAGCTGCATACACTTACACTTGAAATAAGCAGACAGTTTGAGCATATTCATGCCCCTCAAAATTACAACAACAAAAAAATTACAAAAAAAATATACAAATACTGTGCCACAAAGTTAAGCTATTTTCTTCACTCGTTTCAAAACTTTTTGAGGGTTAGAATAAATTCCTACTTTCGTTCTATTTTTAACCATTTAATTTCCGTAGATTTGTGTGTGTGTGTGTGATAATGGGTCTACCTAATTAAAACAGTAGAAGGCATGTTTCCCAACGACCAATCAATATGTTACCAACATTCTTCCAAGATAACACGGCCACTGGCGCCTAGGTTTATCTAAACTGTCGGCACGTAATCTTTTTTCCCTCTATTCTTTCTGGTCACGGAAAGTTGCATGATTATGGAAAAAGACGGTAAGGACTATCATTAGACGCGTCAACGAAACGGGAACACTATAGAGCAGCGGTTCCCAAACTGTGCTCCGCGGAGCACTTGGTGCTCCGCAAAACATCTCCAAGTGCTCCGCGAATAGAATGGAAATAAAACTAAATAAAATGTGACACAATATCAAAACTGTGAATTTGTGCGTCCATGAACCACAGTTCAGTATTGGGTAGAAATTATTTACAGAATGCACTCGGCGAAACCAGACAGAGAGACTAGAGGGTGCCAGTTCACTCCGTTTCTCTGAGAACTTCGCCGCGCTTTTAGATACGATTGTTTGCTTAGACACCTTTCCAGAATTTTCTGGGAAGTTTATATTGCATATTAAAAACTCGTGTTTCTTCGCACCTTCGGTCAGTTGAAGTTCAGTATACAGTCGAGAGTCGAAACAAATCAAGTAGCACTGCAATGTTATTTAGTTGAGTGTCGGAAAAGCCAACTTGGTATCGGAGCAGTATGAGTGCTTGAATGATTTGACATCAGATTCCGCGGTAAAAGAGAATTTTGCAACTAACAAGTCACCATCAGAATTTTGATGTCAGCTACGAGACGAATTTGAAGTTTTGTCAGATAGAGCGAAAATATAATCCTTCTTCCCTTTGCAATAACTTACTTATGTGGATCAGGATTCTCTGCCTATGTGGCTACTAAAACAAAAGATCCCGGCTCAATGCAGAGCCAGATATTCGGTTGCAGCTGTCCCAAATTAAACCAGATATACCCACATTGTGCAAATCAAAACACAGCAGTCCCATCCGTCCCATTGGAATTTAAGTTCGTGGTTTCTACTTTATCGTTCTTTTTTTTATGCCAAGTGACTTTTTTTTTCAGCCATGAAAATAGTTTTAACACTATCAGTGTGGGTAACATATATAAAGATTTACAATACCTGATTTTAATTCGTTATCAAATGTGTTGCTTTAGGTTAATTTATGGTTTTTGTTGTTTTGCGTTTATGTAGGCAAGTTCCTTATTTCTCTGAAATTAAGGGAGAAAATAACAATTATAATGAAATAAAACTTGATGTTTAACATGCCCAAATGCTTAAACATTTGTTTCCATCGTGAATACTGCTGTCATTCGGTTTAGTATCTATCTATGTAGAGTCTATGTGAAAATATTGTCGCCCTTATACTAAAGACACTTTTATGCAAAATGGTTATTTTGAGAAAACGATATTCAAAGTTACAATTTTCAATGGCTTTCAATAAGAAAAATTAAGTTTGGATCAAAATTTAAGCTATTTAGAAATCTAAAAATAAATAGTGCTTTTACTATACGATAAAATATCGACTAACAACTTTAAAAAATTGCATTTAGTTAAATATAGCAAAAAATGAATGCGCATACCTTTAGCATCAAGGCAACTATAGTGCTCAGTGACAAATTTTTCTCTTGAAAAGTGCTCCGCGATTCAAAAAGTTTGGGAATCGCTGCTATAGAGGAATCGTGCCAATAAGGTTGATTTCAGTGGCGAAAGAGTGCTAGTCTAAAGTGTGTTACCACTGGGCTTTCTATATTTATTTTTTTTACATTCTATTTTTACTATTTTTTTTAGCACCGCGTCCTACTACCCGTCCGGGTTGTATGCTTATGTACTAATTACGATAATCGTGTTTAGGGATTACGAAGATTACATTTTATAGGAAGATTACCCACATTTGCGTGGAGGGATAGTGGAAAACCATTTAGGGAAAACCTCCTTCAGTAGAGCCGACCGAGGTTATAACCTCCCTCTCCCCTTCATCGGCAGTCTAGCCAGTCTACTGGGAGAGTAGCATCTCAGACCATGCGGCCACCGAAGTTTCTATTTACAATCAACAATTTGTAATATTAATGTTACAAGGTAGTTTATAAGGTTCACAAATTAAAATAACTTATTTCCTGGAGCAGAGATCTAGGTGTCAATCTTACAAATCTTATTTAACAATTTTAATTTAAATGGCGGAAGGTTATAGTTCATTGAAGTAGATACAATATTGCTAAGTGGCTTATTCTTGAAAGATAAGTTTAATACAAGAGAGGCTAATATAGAAATAGTGAATGTGCATTTATTAAATTTATAGAACATTTAACTTTACCAACAAGGTAATAACGATAATTATTCTTCTAGGAATTTGTTGCATATGCATTTTTTCAAAATAAACATTAATTATTTTATGTTCAAGAAAACATAATATTGATTAATTTAATTTGAATAATATTTTTAATCTGTTTAAGAAAAACTTATTTATTCGGAGACAACTGATTTAAATAAAATAGATTTAAGTTTACTTTTTATGTTTTTAAATTGGTTGGAAATTTAATGGACATGAAATGTTAGTAATTAAATTTTAAAGTTATTATTATTTTTTTAATTTCAGGCAATCGATGTGTAAAATTGTGGAATCTGGACTAGCACTTATCAACCTCAAAATGTAGCACGTAAGGAAGACCAAGTGTTTCCAAAAACGAGGCTCTAATAGGATTTTTGTAGGAAGAAACTTTAAGAAAATAAAAGTATAGTTTTTTGCCTGTCAATAATAATAAAATCTCAATATATTTTTAGTGTTTTTTAAGTTGTGGTAGTACCTATCTAAAGTGACAGCTGCAGATCACATGAATCAACGTATGAATCCGTGAAAATAGATCTTGTAACTTTTCTAGCCATCTGATTAGATATTTTCTATGAAAATTGGAATGTCAATACAAACGTTGTTAGAACCTCTAATCTGCGCGTGAGCAAAACTTCACAATGTTGTCTTAGAAAGCACGAGAATCACCCATGGTGTTTGAACATGTTGTGCAGGTAAATGTGTGAGATTTAGCAACTGAGCTCAATAAAGCTGCTACAAGTCACTTTGTTTTTAAAATAACCGCCTGCCTTGGACACAATCATCCCCCCTCTTTTCTCACTCAGCTAATAATTCCAATCATTTATGTCAATTTTTGTTGCTTTGATAGAAAAATATATTTCACTTTTCATT
The DNA here is from genome assembly GCA_902151455.1 of Timema bartmani. Taxonomy (NCBI): domain Eukaryota; kingdom Metazoa; phylum Arthropoda; class Insecta; order Phasmatodea; family Timematidae; genus Timema; species Timema bartmani. The sequence continues at coordinate 16,020 of CABFWB010002372.1, forward strand.
ATGTTTTTGTTTTCGTGAATCCTTGGACCATTTTTAAATTTAAAAAGGCTTAAAATACAGGTTATGATTTTTTTAAAGTTGGTGTTGTATGGTTTCTGTACCTGGTGATATTTTCTAAAAGGTTTAGTACGGCTCACAACTGGAAAATTTAGATTTTAGAACATTTCTAAAAAAATTTGTTAACATTAACAAAATGATGCACTTTTATTATTATTTTATTGGTATTTATTCAATTGGTCAAAACGCGATAGCCTCAAAACATTTGATGTAGGAAATTGGAAATAACTTTTATAACCTCCCAACCACGATCCCACTATAGCGGTTTTATTTATTAAATGAACCTAATAAAGCAAAGCTAGATATTTCAAAGCGATTTTGTCGGATAGTTACAAATAAAGATAATTTGTTCGACCATAAAGTTATATGTTCAGTGAATAACGTTTGCAAATTGAGGCAAGTAATTACTATAAGACACTTTCCTTCCAATTAACTTTGTTTGAAACTTGCTAAAACAGTACTTCATAGGAAGGAACAATTATAGAGTAAACTATTGTGATTAACAGCTTTGAAAAAGTACAGTATGTGAATATTTTTTTATCCATGCATAAGGTCAGTAAAGCCTTGATAAAGAGGGAATAATTAGGGGAAGTGACAGGAAATAAAACCAGCATTTTCTAACAAGAGGATAGTAACATTTTAATGTGAAAATAATACTCATCAAAACTATCTATATTTACTCCAAACTCAAGATTTAATCACTCACACTACCAGTATTATTATTATTATTATTAGCACCACGTCTTACTACCCGTTTGGGTTACACGCACTTACGCTAATGTGTAACAGTAGGGTGGTTGTGAGATGAAATGGAGGACCTACAGTTTAACGTGGGATCCGAACCACGGTGGAGGCCTGGCATTCCTCAACATTCACAAGTTGCGATTAATACACGTCTTGTTAGAGGTGAAGGAAGGATTTGGCAATCAGATAAATCTGTGCTAGGACCAAGGATTGAACCCCCAGACCCCCATCATAGAAGTCTGACACCTTACCCTAAGACCTGACACCTTACACCTGACCAGTGCTACTGCTTTAATAAGAATTTTTTCCTTAATAACCTAAATATTTGTAGTCCAGGCCCATTAGGTCAAGTTTGGGCGAATAACAAATAATTTCTAGGCGAATGATTGTTGGTGCTGATGTGAATAGTATTCTTATTGACATAGTAAAAGTTCCCAATAATATTAGTAGCACTAAGGCCACCATCTTTAAAAAAAATTGCGCTTTTTTTTTAGCTATCTCTCGTAACTTCTCCAAGCCATCATTCTCACAAAAATAAACAAATAAACGTTTAGTTCGACGTTGTAGATCGTAAAGTTTTCTACAAATATTTGTTTTTCTAAGATGCAAAACTAACACCGCAAATTAGAGTTCACGCAATCTATTTATTGGAAAATAGGCCAATATTATTCACGGGTCATAAAAAGAAAGAAATCACACAAACTTTAAAAAAAAATCCTTTTTTAACAATGAATCATGCATGGTATTATTTTTGCATGTGAATAAATATAACTACTATTTTTTTGTGTCTTTATACATAATAAATTCTAAACCAGAAAAGTATTATGATTTATCCAATTTAGGCTTCAGCTAACTTAACAGAAAAATAAAAGAACCCTCTGGTTTAAGGTTCACGTGTACAGAAAAACATTTGTATAACATCAGCGGAAGAAAAAATTGAATTGAAAAATATTCAATAACTAGATTTTACAGGAATGCAACAAATATGTGACTTGAAATATTATTGCCAAACACAAGCGGATCAATCTAACTTCCGGGTGATGCGAAAATGTTAACTTACAATGAATTTTCGAATGTTAATTTGTGGCGTTAGTTTTGAATCTACGGAAAGAGGAATTATAACAATTTTTATAGAAGAATTTACACTCTACTGCATTGTTGCCAGCATATTCTTCCGCAGACGTGATGGTTGAGAAGCTAGAGGTTAAAAATTTAAGGTTGGATGCCATTTTACAAGATGACGTCTGTAGCGCAACTCGGATCTTTGGGGAATTTAATTATAATGCTTTGCTAAATATCAATTTTAATGAAATTATTTTCGATATTTATACTTTTAGACTATTCTTGAACTATTAAAGCAATTTAAAATAGCGAATTAAAGAAAAACTTAAGTTGCTTACTAGAATTTGCTTTAATTGAAAAATAAGTTAAATTAATATTTGATGTTTTGGTTGAGAATAGTATTAAACCATGTGTGAGAAAAATATTCATACAAATAATTAAGAGAATTAACCGACTTTTTCCAGTTTCCCAAATCATAAACGTGTGTATTGTAGGCTTTTCCCCATCCATTTCCAAACACGAAGTTTTTATTTATTTTTAAATTCGGCCAACATTTCAGGAAATTTGTTCGTAAAACACCCTTTGTAAAGTATTTATTGAAAACATAATTTTTTTTTTTGAGTTTGTATTGAGTTTTGTGAAATTCTAAACTATTTCATTGAAAAACTTCAACATTTTACCTCCCCTAACTTTTTTTTTACATAGGCCTAATGTTGGTAGCCCATTCTTTCCCAAGCTCTTACATAGTTTACCCCCACGGGCGGCCGTGTAGACGGAAGGAAGAGTGGAGGAATCGGTGAAGAATTGTGGTGGGTAATATAAGAGGTGGTTTTGATTGCAGACAAAACTGGTATAATGAGATGCAAGTTGACGGGCAATAAATTAATTCGCCCACCCGCCCACTGGAAGCGCTAGTTGCAAGGCACGTGGCAGGTTCTTCATCAACATAAAACTGATGGGAAAATATCGCTTCCACTGGCAATTTGAAAGTAATATGAGTGTTAATTTTACGTGTAAGCTTTGTATAATTTTATCATTAACAAGCGTTAAGTTACTAAACTACTAGAGAGATTTTAATATATATATATATATATATATATATGTGTATATTCATAAATATAAATATTATCTATTAAAAAACTAAATTCGTGTATATATAATACACCGCCTATACTGCTTTATAAATAAAATATAGTCCTATTACGTTCAGAGCTACAAAATATGGCCGGCTTGAAGTGTCACCAAGACTGAAAATGAAAATCAGCAACGTTTAGTGGTCGAGATTGCACGTACACCCCAATTTTAACTTAAAAAGCCCTTTAGAAAATATCCAAATATGTTTTGCGGCCATTAGTGATAGCGTTTTTAGTATATTATTAATGCTATTTTTATTTTATTTTTTCCAAGCACTTCGTCTTATACTACCCATTCGGGGTTTAAACTTACGTACTAATTGTGCTAAAGGTTTTAGGGATTGGGAGAGTTATATTTAGATGAAGCATTTGCGTGAAGGGAGAGTGGAAAACGCTTTTGGATAACCACCCTCAGTACACCCGACCGAGATTCGAACCTAGATCTCTCCACCATCGGCAGTTTACTCTACTGCGAGAGTAGCACGTTAGACCACGCGGCCAGTAAAGCGGATTTTTAATGTTATTCCATAGATATGTACATAAATAAAGTAACAGCTGCAGAATGAATACGTGAAAGTAGATCTAGAAGCAGGTCCTTTCTAAGAAAATTTGAGTGTAAACTTAATTTACGCTGAAAGGTAGCAAACTTATCTTTCTTGTTTCCGCTATGGTGCAGGCTGTACGATAGGGCCATTGTGGAGACCGTCAAATTAAGATTGGAAGCTTTCGCAATAAATGGAGGTGTATATAACTCGTTTGTATAAAGAAGCAAGTAGCTATAGCAAACCGTGTTTCTCAGTATTTATTATTATTATTATTATTATTATTATTATTATTATTCACGGAACACTATTATTTGCTTCGAGACCTCACTGCACACCAAAAGTTCAAGTTGGCGACACTACGCGAGACTCAGACATGTGCATGATCAGAGAGACTTCTCTCAGTTGAACAGGAAATGCGTGTAGGAAAAAACTAAATTCTCATCAATAAACTTAACTCTTTGATTTTATGTCATTTATTTCTTTGAAATATTTAGGATTGATATTTAATTAAATCACTTTTAACGTCTTTTTTTTATCAACAAAAACAACGTAGAGAATTTGTCGATATACCCTCTGAGAAACACTGACTTAGAATAAGTATATTATGTCATAACTTTTCTCAAACGTGAAGAATGTCGGTCAAATAATGTAGGCACTTCATGCTACTATTCTAGAAATAAGAAAGGTGTATGAATGGCATATTTTTGTGGTCCATCTCTTCCCTCACCATGCACCGTGTACACATCCACATAATTACACTAATAAAGTAGAGGTGAGGAAGGAATAAGCTTAAGGTGAATAAAGAGTATGAAACCATCAAGATAAATCAAATGTTAGCTTAAAATCTGAACAGGTAGTAAACCGCGCTGCTTAAGGTGAGGCAGAAAGCGCGAGTAGTTTTACAGTTTTTATAGCATTACATTTTTTTGGCCAAAATAAATCGAATATTTCTCGGATAGCAACATTGAGCTTAGTCATCTGCACGTGCTAATATCAACAGATCTTGAATTGAATTTTGTCAAAACTTTTTCTCTTTATTTAAAAGGTTTTGACAAACTACCAGGACACAATTGACATATTCAAGATCTGTTGATATTAGCACGTGCAGAAAACTAAACTCGATGTTGCTACTGGAGAAATATTTGATTTATTTTGGCCAAAAAAATTATATTCTATAAAAACTGTAAAAATACTTTCGATCCCTTTGGCCGCACCTTAAAAAAACTTACCCTACCCTACCCTACCCTACCAATATTTGAGCCTCAAACTTCCCTTCAGCGACAAGGCAGACGAGAAGAGAATGACTGATGTCTGTCCGCGTACGGGTATTTGGTGGCATTTTATACGTGTGTATTTTGTAACTTGTCTTTGATAAATTAGTAGCATCCACTTCAAAATTTATAAGCTCAATTTATAAACATTCTTATACTTTTTTTTAATCGTTAAAGCATTTAATAAAATATATTTGTGACAGCTCCTTTAGGTAAAGTTCTCAATTTATGATAGTTCTAGTGCACCGGTGTATATAATAAAACGAATATGAAAAGTAAAATACAAAATATAGAAAGTTTTTTGTAAACTCCACCATTGAAATTTTTTTAAAACTCCATAAAATGAAGATTTGCTTGATGTTTTTCTTTATATCTACTAGAGACTTTTTTTTATATAGGCCTAAGTGATAAATTATGTTCTCAACTCGATAAATCCATGAAAAAGTATAAAAGCTCCTCAGATGAAAACCAGACACTATAATAAATAAACTGGAATGGAAGAACATCCCACTCTCTAAGACGCCGGCAGTAAAATTGAAAATGAAACTCTTAGTGTAAGATATACGTAGGCCGTACCGATTAAATGTGAGCGAATGATTAGCGCTAAGTGCCTCCTCCTACTCCTCCTACTCCTCCTACCACACCTCCCCATCCAGTTATATCTATTTACACGTTGATATACAACTCTAGGAAATGTTCCTTATCTGGGCTGATTTGCATGGGAATGAAAGGCGGAAGGAGAGCACAACGCGACGTCTCAATCGGTCTGCGGTCGGATACACACGTACAAACAGGCGCAAACTGCGAGAAACTTCGTGCGTGATGAATACGAGCAAGAGCCTCGTCTGAATATTCTGTACACTCAGTTTCTCTAATCACGTGAAATCAAGTCAACTAATGAGAAAGTAAAAGTATAATACTTTGTCCAATAAAACACATCGAAATAAAACTATTTCAGAAAGTTCCGTATTCACAATGCACATTTTCATACCCGTTTCTAAGCTCTAAGGCATCAATTTTGCAATAAACTGGACATCCGAAGACTGGGAGATCGGGGTTCTAAACCTGGTGTGAAGTGTAATGGGAATGATTTTCCCTAAAGGATTTTCCACTATCCCTTTACGCAAATTCGTGTGCACTTCCTCTAAATTCAGCCTTGCTTATTATACCTAATAGATTAGTGTAATTTGTACAGATGCGTAAAACCCCAAAGGGTAGTGATATTCTGTGAATAAAACATTGTTTTTCATTTAATATTTCAAGTTAAAATCATGATAGTAACCTTTATCAAGGTCAGTATTTACCAAACCTTCACCAGTCGCGTACCCCTTTTGGGGCCATGGCCAACCCCTTAAAGTTTCTTACTAAAAAATGACAAATAGGCTACTAGCTCTTTTTTAAAGTTTAAATGTTAGTTTCAAGTTTTAATAAAGCCTTATTGGTAAACTAAGCGAAGGTATGTATGACAGAGGGAGATTTCATTAAAGCTTTATTGGTAAGTTAAACAAAGGCGTGACAAAGGAAAATTTCAATAAAGCTTTAGTGGTAAGCCAAACAAAGACATGAAAGGGAAATTTCAATAAAACTATAGTGGCAAGCTAAACAAAGACATGACACGGAAATTTCAATAATACCCTAGGAGTTAGTTACACAAAGAAAAGACAAAGGGAAATTTTAATAAAACCCTAGTGGTAAAATAAGAGCCGTTTTAATAAAATGTGAGGCCCGGGGGGGAAAAAAT
>CABFWB010002372.1:22611-32973 GCA_902151455.1 Timema bartmani
CCCCCCCCCCCCCTTTGTACGACAGTTTTTCAGTTTTAGCATTAAGCCTTTACATACTGATACGTACTCGGTACTTATAATATAAAGTTCTTAATAATTTCTCATATTTTATTGAATATTGGTCAACCCATTAATTGATGTACTTTATTAAATGCAAACCATTTAAACTCCTCTCTGTACCATTGCACTGTCAGTTTTCTGTGGACTGACAGCGGTCGCACAATGGTGGCGTATTCTACTGTACTGTAAGATTTACATTACTCGGATAGTGTAAATCTTAAATTTCATAAAGTTGAGGTTTTCAGGAATCTGGAATGGAATCTTATCACTAAGCGAATACTTATTGTTGTTAATTATCTAATATTTATTAATTTTTGGAGCAAATGTGGCCCCTGAAATGTGATGCCCAGGCCAATTGCCCCCTTTGAGTCCCCTCCCCCCCTAGAATCCGCCCTGGGTAAGCTAAACAAAGACATGACAGAGGGAAATTTTAGTAAAACCCTAGTGATAAGCTAAACAAAGACATGACAGACGGAACAAAAAAGGCATTTAGTAATTAATCCCTGATATCACGTCATGATCCACGTTTATATGTTCGTCACATTTACTCTGAAATGTACCCGTATAATTATTATACGAGTATATACATTCAGAACACTTTTTATTATTAAAATATATTTTACTATGGATAAAATTCATTGGTAGAGCTGACATCGCGTACCCCGGAGATGGAGTAAGTGGGGGGAGGGGGGCATTACACAGTTTGGGGAACACTGATCTAGACTATAACTAAGAAGTTTTCTAACAGTTGCCATTAAAGATAGATGCATGAAAATAGGATGTGTTTAGCAAATAGCGACAGTTTACTTTACTGATATCCTATTGATACGCATAATAACAAATTTCACTTACTCGTCTACCTGTGATAGGTTCAACGTAATCGTCCGTCAAGATAATCCTTACAAAATTAAAAGGTGATCCAAATAATACGGAGTGCTACGGACCTTTATGGTGTCTACTTAACTTGACCAATGAAATTCCCGACTTTTTCCCTGATTGTCCCCGACCATTTCTTAAAATTCCCGACTCAACAGTATGTCACGCACTTCTAAACCCCCACTCCCTTCTCTCTCTTTGTATTAATCTTTTTGTATGAATAATAATCAGTTTTAATATTTAAATAAGCATGTTTTTTATTTGTATTAACATATAGTCTACTAGGAATTAGAAAATTATAAAACATATTACACAGCTATGAAAAAAAAAGGTAGTTTGAATCATATTGTAATTTACTGATTATTATATTTCATGGGTGACCTGGTTGTCTAGGAGTAGGGTGTCAGACTTCTGTGCTGGGGGTCTGGGGTTCAATCCTCGGTCCCAGCACAGATTTATCTGATTGCCAAACCCTTCCTATCACCTCTGACCAGACGTGTATTAATCACAGCTTGTGAATGTGAGGAATGCCAGGCCTCCACCGTGGTTCGGATTCCTCGTTAAACTGTAGGTCCTCCATTTCATCTCAGTCACCCTACCATTACATATTAGCGTAAGTGCGTACAAACCGAACGGGTAGTAAGACGCGGTGCTAGTAATGATAATAATAATAATAATAATAATAATAATAATATATTTCATATTTTGACTAAAACAGCATTTTCCCGGAATTTTTTGTTTTAAATTACCAAATTCTCGACTTATTCCCGTTTTTTTTCTAGACCACTTCAAAAAATTCCAGATTAATTCCAGTTTTCCTTTATTTTCCCGGATGGTAGACACCCGTCCTTAGGAATGGTATAGATCTGTTCCTGTAGAGAAAATCTCTTCTTACAGGCTAACAGACCTCACGGAAACTGAATATGTAGCTCACGAACACTGACTCAAAACTAGACCACGCTTGGGTGAGGTAATTTAGCGTAACTTAGCGGTTTTCGTCTTTCGTCTTTTTCATAAGTTTATTTATATTAGTAATCATCTTTCATAACATCTTTATACAAATCTCTTTTAGTAAACCGTCATGGAAGTTGTTGTGGCTCAACTTTCTAATTAATATTTTTAATTAGTAGGTTTAACACAAGAGCTATTAACGGCTTTATTCATGGGTTAGGGATGAGGAGGATAAATTCCATCACAAACATTTTATTACTACAAACTACTCTCTAAATTCCCTCCCACATTTAAATGATTTCTAAATAAACATTTTAATTTTATTTTAACGTAACTTCGTAGGTCTAAAACTTTAAAAATTCGTAGGTAAAATTTTTTCCGGAATTCCAATATTAATTGATCTATATCCTTAAGACCTTTTTTTTTTTTTTAGGAAATCCAAGTTAATATAAACTATTCAAGACGAAGAATCAAACGGTCATCAAAGAATTATAAAAAGAAAACAAAGAATCGATTATGTAACTTACAATGTTATTTAACTCTTTACTTTTCCTCGACACCTTGGAGAGAAAGTATAATGATCGTAAAAAAAAATCTTAACTCGAAATTTTGATAAATGTAAAAGTAGCTTTCGCAATGTCGTCTGTCTATACCTCGGGCTAGAGCCGAAACTATTTTACTGATTAGGCTACTTGGTATCTGGGGTTTTCATAAGGTCCCACGACAGGTTTTTTAAATTATATATCAAACCCTAAAGTTAGGGGTAGTTTACTGAACGGTAAAAAGAGAAAAAACTCGATTTTCTCAAAATTCTCTTAACGATTTTGATTAAATTTTATATCTAGAAACTTTATCATTATAAACAAAATGGCAATTCTCATCCTCTCATGGAAATGACTTTGAAGGTACTTTACACGAGTGAATTTTTCCAATTTTCATAATTTTTCCGCAACTATTTGAGATATGAAATAATTTATCATAGTAAATTTGTAGTAGCCCACTATTAAAGATAAAAATCTTCTATTGAAATATATTTTTATAAAACTAAATTTCTGAGCGATAAGCAAAGATGTATACTTTTTTTTTTAATTCAGGACTTTGAAAATTAATTTGATTCCTATGCTCTTTGGTGAACAAGGATGTTTCTCTTTGCTCAATTTTTCTGTAACAGTGTTCCTGGTTCCTAATGCCATAGAGCAAGTAACAGTGTATATTATTTCATTAGATAATATTTAGTGTAATGTTTCTACAACAATGTATAGACCTATTACTTCGTTTAAACAAATTTTACGAGTTTTTGGCTAGTGTCTATTTTAAGATAAAAGCGATAGAAAGTATGTGCGGTACACCGTATCATTTATTTTTTGTACGTTTGTATTCTATACTAGAGACAAAAAATTATGGTCATATTGAAATATATGTTTAAAATATTCAACGAAATTGTTTTAATTATTATATTTAATTTATTATATCCATTAAGGAAGGACGACATTTATATAGCACCCTTAAAACAACGGGACGGAATTTGTCTGACCAGTTTTAGAAAAGATCATCCGGATGATTTTACAGAAAGGATGGGATATTTTTGGTTCGGAGTTTATAAACACATGGATTATTTTACGGCTCAATCTTGTGGGTAAAGCTAGGTAAGGAAGGTAGTTTTAAAGGAAAAGAACACAAGTGTGGGAAGAGGATGTGATAGATCACAAGTGAAAAGCTACCCCCAATTCACCGGGCGGGATTCGAACCGCAACCTTTCCATCAACGGCGACCTTGTGCAATGTGGGCCTATTCTCTTAGACCACGTCACTACTGAGTTGACGCCCCCTACCAAAAGTTAGAAATGAATGACACTCCTCATAAAGCAAACACACAAAAGTAAAGCTAAAAACTTTTAAAACTACAAAAAAAAGGACTCAATACAATGGTGAATATATAAAACACAATGAAACCAGTAAAAGGGGTAGGAGTTAAAAAAATTCCCTCAGCATTCGTATAGAGGGGGTGAAAAAAACAAACATAAGGCCACAAAAGTATTTTGTCTCGTGCAATGATTCTTACTACCCGTCCGGGATATCCGCATGCAATTACACTAATCGGGTAGCGATAAGGAAGCTATAGTATAGATGTACCCGATTCCACGTGTAGGGAGAGCGGGAATACGTAGAATAACACAACAGAGTACCCCCAAGCCGGGATTCTAGCCCCGACGTGTTCACCGATGAGGGTTAAATTAAATTATTGCACGTACAAAGTTGTTAAACTTACTAAAAATACACGTAAAAAGCGGAAGCCTCCAGTTTCAATTTAGGTTTTTGTAACCCAAATACGAAGTTTCTTGGCGTTCTGTCCCAAACAAAATACGTCCTTATTTATCCCCTGTACACTCTCTTGACTAATGCGCTGTGTGTGTAACTCTATCCTCATCCTATTCACATCTATGTCTTAGCTCCCGTCTTCTAAGGCTGAGTTTCTAAGTGCCTTCCAGCTCGACGAATGCCATACACATTATTTCCGAACAAACAAACTTTGGTTGACTTAACCTCATTTTCTGTACAGGAGAAACTTCACTCTCCCCACAAACATTTCGAGAGAGATGTGCGCACGCATCTCGAGCATCCATCTCTCTAGTTGCGTAGTAAAATAAAGACCGTATTCCTTTTTTTTTTACTGATGATGGATTGAATACTTACTTTTTTTCTTTTTTAAAAGTCTTATAATACATGAGGATTACGAACGCACAAACATCGATCACATCCATGAATTAATTTAAATAGAAGTTGTTCTAAAACGTTGCTTAAGAGCCCCTGACTTAGGTAGGCAATAATTATCAGTGGTCTAGTGGCCAGAGTTCCTGGCTACATATCCAGAGGTCCCAGGTTCAATCCCCGTCGCTTCCAAAATGTATCTGTGACGTGGTAGTCTGGAACGGGGTCAAATTCAACTTCGTGAGGACAAATGAGAAACTACTTTATTATTATTAATTTCAATTATTATTATTACTATTAATTATTATTATTATCATCATCACCGCGTATTACTACCCATTCGGTTTGAACGCACTTACGCTAATGTAGGGTGATTGCGAGATGAAATGGAAGACCTACAGTTTAACATGGGATCCGAACCACGGTGGAGGCCTGGCACTCCACACATTCACAAGTTGTGATTAATACAAGTCTTGTCATAGGTGAAGTAAGGGTTTGGCAATCAGATACATCTGTGCCGGGACCGAGGATTGAACCCCGGACCCTCAGCAGAGAAGTCTGACACCTTACCCCATGGACCGCCAGGTCACCAGGAACTACTTGAATAATAAAGAATTGACAGCTCAGGTTTAGAAAACATAGTCACGTCTGGAGGGTTCATTGTGCTAACGACATGACAACCTATATACTCAAATGTTGGCACTATCATCACTAATGGCGGCGGCCGCTCGGTCGGTATAGCTCACTTGCAGGCTCACATTATGGAGTGTTTATAAATCTCAAATCAGACATGTCGAGATACGGAACTGAATCTTTAATTCCATTTTCGAAAAAATCTAAAGTTTTCTAAAATTTGTCATAAGTAAACTCCTATTAATTATTATACATTATCAGCCTATTAATTATATAAAATAGTCCCCTGATACAAATTTTGAACAAAATCATTATAGGCCTAGCTATTAAAAAATCTAATTTCTAAAAAATCCATTACTAATACATTATCATTCTTAAGCTTTTTTTTTTTAGAAAAAAACAATATGTTGTGTTGACTTTTAAACCACCGACTTATGATGATAAAAATTAATATAAATGAATACCTTTCCTAAAAATTAAATTAATTTCATTAAGTTATATCCATCAACAGTTTTATTATTTAACTTAACGTAATCAATTTTTTTTTTTGGCACCTGACTTGCAAACTTACGCAATCCTTGAACAGATCCACAAGTCCTCCGGCCGCTAGTTCATCACTGTGAAAGGGGAGGACCTAATTTCACCAATGATAAAACTTTTAAGCCATGTTGTGAACCGAATCAGGCAGCATTAGCTGAAAAGGTAGACGTAAAATGCTTTTGACAATTTATAGAATAGTTATATTTCTTTCCACCCAGCCGCCAATGAACATAAAAAAAAAACTACAAAGAGTTTCTGGAGGAACCCATGTTTTAACAATTTCCGGGAACCTTCACCTCGAAAATTGAAAAAAAAAAGTTTCTTATTTTATTTTGGGAAAGGTGGCAACTCATGGAACGCGTTCTGCAGCTCACACCTTTTTGACAGATGGTGTCAATTTCGACACTCGAGGAAGGCTAAATATAGTAACATTTGTCAAAAGTTGGTTGGCCTACGATCATCTTTTATATTCTCTACAAAAGGTTCTTCAAGGTGAGAATCAAGCTATAAGATTTTTGTGTATTTAACTCCAGAATGAAGTTCTCTTTTATTTCCCCTATTCGCACTTCATAAAATATGGAAATGATTACCGAGCTACCTTTTATCCGTGACGTCTCGATATAATGATGAATTCACTTCGAATAAAGAACGGTAGTGATGCAAAATCTAAGCCAATCAAATGGAAGGTTTAGAGGGGGGAAGAAAAACTAAACAATAAAATACAGCTTTTAGCCGACGTTGATGCGCGGCCGAACGAGAGACGTTGTTAGTGGCATCGATTCGACCTGAATCAATATTGAGAGGAAAATCTGGGTCCTGGCGGGGCCAAAGGCCGCTCAAACAGAAACTGGGCGTTATTCGGGGAGCAGGGAATTAGGAGAGAAGAGAAGGTATCTCTTTAAATTACGTTCTTTAGACCAAGGAACATACCCTTAAAGCTATTTTATTAATTTAATAGGATACATCACATAAAGTTAATTATTAGTTATAATTCAGATAAATTACGTTCAAAACATGTATTTTAATGAATTATTCTAAAAAATAGAGAGCAAGAAGATACATGAATTTACTTTCAAAACAAGGGCTATTAATGAATTATGATAAAGCTTAGGGATGAGTAAGGTAAAGATGAATTAATTAATAACTATTAATTTTTATGAAAATTATGTTCAAAAACAAGTGTTTAACTAATAATTATTCTGAGGAAGGAAAGAGGAGGGGAAGGAGGATGATTCAAATATTAGATGACTTGAAGGAAAGAAGACAATTCTGGGAGTCCAATGAGGAAGCAAAGGGCAGGGCGCGTTTAATGACAAAAGGAATGTACCTGTTGTAAGACAGAACACCTAAGAGTAATAAATGCCTAGGAAATCATAATATGGAAANAAGTATAAACAATATATTTAAATAAACACATTTCTTATTATATTTAAAAAAAATTAAAATATCACCCACCGAAAATGTTTGTATCGTGCAGGATCAAATAAAAACCATCATATGTGTTGACTACTTGAATATTTATCTATTTTTTCCTATTTGCTTTGTGCCTTACTACCCGTTCGAGCTATATTATTTAATTTTTTATAGTGGAGTATCGATGGAGACAATATAATTTAGCGAAAGTGTACCCGCATTTGGCTTGGAGGAAGATTGGAAACAATTTAGGGAAAACTTCTCTCAGTACACCCGACTAAGATTCTAGCCCCGATTTCACCGTCACGATAAAACCAAACTAGACGACTTAGACATCTAGTCCACGTGGTAGCGCAGTCCATCCACAAGAGTTGCCGACAGCGAACATGTATTTTTGAAGTTTCGAACAACTTTTAAATATATATAGTCTATTTAAAGATAAAAAGCCCGCAGACATCTTAAAAATTTGTTACTAGAGGCAGTCCAATCATTTAAAATAGTGTTTCACATATCGCGGCAGACAATCAAAGCTCATCAAATCATAGTAATGTGTGTTAATAGAATAAAGGGCTTAACCTCTTTTTCAAAGTCCCATGTTCCTGATGTAAAGACCAATCATGCGTGAAAATTACTTTATAATGGAGTCTGTCGCAATGAATCACACACGTACACAAAAAGTTCAACACGCTCTCCATCCACCCCCTTCATCCTATTTCAATGCCGTTATTAAATTCCAATGTACCGAGGTTTTTGTTGGTGTGCCGGGGGTTTTAATATCGGCCAATCCAATTATGTTATAATTAATACTACAAACTTTGGCGGGGGTCGTTTATGCTTTTTTTTTAACACCAGTAAAAACAGGGATTTCTGTAGGGTTTTTCTTTCCTTGAGGGGAGGGAGTCAATCCTCCCAAGGGGTGAAAAACAAGGGCTGAATCTTTGACGTTTTGACTCGTAGCTCAACACGTTTCAGTTGATTAATATAAAATACATAACAGTACACTTTCACAGTCAGATAAAATATTTTTAAGAACTAAAAAACATATTTTAGGTATAAATATAGTTTTGTTGAGAATACCAAACAAACCCTTATTTGATGTTTTTTTATCATAAAAGAAATCATTTAGGGGAATGATTAAAGGCACAAAAAGTACAGCTAATGTAAATAGTTTTAAAAAAATATGATGAATTTTAATTAAATGCATCAGGGAAGACCAGGTAAAACCACTGGGATAAAAATTCCTTCTTACTAACCATGAGTCCCGTCTATTACTCAGGTAATTTAAAAATTGTACGAGTTTAATAACTTTGTATTCATAAACGCAATCCTTCTACTAACTTTTGATATGCCTTCACTTCTTTTCCCTATTAGAACCACTCCTGGACAAGGTCAGTAAGAAAATATGTTACTAGGGGTTAAAATAAAACTATTTTAAAAGCAGTAAGATTAGATGTAGGCCTAAGACTAGGAAATATAAATACATTTTTAGAGTCGAAAATAAAATAGCCAACATTGACAAAAGGTAGCTATAATCTAATTATAATAGAAAGAGCCTTATCCGACAGCGAAAAAAAGCTAGTAGATCTACTTTCACGAATTCATACGTCAAACCATGTGATCTGCAGCTGCCACTTTAAATAATATATATTATCAAAACCTATAAAATACTACTAATAAAGTAAAATTATATCAATGTTAACCGCAATATTTTTTTTTTTTTACAAAAGGAGCTCCCTACAGTAATCATACTTATTTATCATACCAAATACGCTCATATTTGGTAATACGTTCAACATACAAGAGCTTTTAACGACTTCATATACAGGATTGGAATGAGGAGGGCATTGCGGAAAAATGCACCTCAATTTGTTGTGGAGTAAGGGTGAGAAATCAATCCCCCCTCTCCCCAACCTAGAGTGCAATCGCCCAGGATTTGAACACCATAACCAGATATTTAAGCCGAGTCAACCCTCTTCGGCCCTGTATAGAAATAATATGGCAACGTTGTTTAGTAATATTCATAAAGCCATGAAAAAATGCTCAATTTAAACATTCTGATACATGGCTAGTTTCTTTTGGGATCAATTCAGGGCCTGGATTTTGATGACCTAGAATTGATCATAAAATGACCTACAGATTCTACAAAAATGACTTATTATCAAAAAATTACCTAAAATATTAACAAAAACTTGTAATAAATGCCCACAACTAAATCAAACACGCACTTTACAAATGTAGAATGAAATGCAGCTAAACTCTTGCATTTTGCTAAACATAATATATATTTATAAATATGTGCTTGAGAAGTAATAGCTACCCCCTCCCAACGCAACCCTCTACAGTCTAGTTGCAGTGTCTCAACAAGAATGTGTATTTTACAACCAAACAAGCAAAGAGGATAGAAAGTTCATGGCCTGCATTATTTTTCATTCAGACAAATGTGGGTTGAAAATAATTATGTTTAATTATTTATGAAATTATAAAATATCGACAATATTTAAAAATATACTTACTCAACAAGAATGCCTTAAGATGACTCAAAAGTGTTTAAAAATTACTAAAATACCTTAAAATGATTAACAATGACGCAAACCAAGAATATATGACCTTAAATTCCAAACTGACAAAAAATTACCCATAAAATATACATTTCTACAACAAGGGGATAATGTGCAGAGTCCATATATACTTATGAGCATTGTATGTGACGAATCAGAAAAAAAAGATGACATTTCATCAAAATCCGGGCCCTGGTGATCATAGATTACAGCATTGGTCGGTACCACACCCAAAATTTTATTTTTAAATTGAAAGTATGTCTTCGTAGGCTGTAAGGTGGTTTCATTAACTACTTGGCCAACTCTAGTTTATTTCTAAAAAAAATTGTCAGATAAGTTTTTTCTTAAGACGATCTGACTATACATTAAATTTGAAGAGTTCACTATATTTTTCTTCCCTTCTAGTAAAAGTGAGAAGAGAATTTTTTTTTATATAAGTTAGTCTTGTCTTATCTAACCTTTCCCGTTTACCTCGGGGTCTCGTCTCCCGGGTCGACGAAGCTTATTTCCACATACGCGCGTCCTATGATGGCGTCGACCAAAGTGCGTCTATTTATCTCCACAACTTCAGGAGCGATAACGGAGGCACTTTGACCCGGATTGTTGGGGAGAGAACAGAGGGG
>CABFWB010002372.1:33846-45491 GCA_902151455.1 Timema bartmani
CTTACACGCACATCCTCTGCCACGTGATCGGCTGTGGAAATGCTTGTTCTACATACTACTATACCCTATGCATGACTTATCTGGTGCTGACTGACAGTTCACAGCTGACAGCTGACGGCTTTGAAACGTTACCAGACCAAATTATTAATCCCTACGTTGAACCATATGATCTACAAAAGACATGTGTTTAACAGCTGTAACTTCTGACAGTCAAAATTTAGGTATATACCTAAATGTTGAGTGTCAGAAGTCAGCTGTGAGCTGTCAGTCAGCACCAAATAAGTCGTGGAGCTACCGTAGATGATTTGAGGTATTCTAAATGACAGGACGACTTTCCACTTCACTTATAAAATATTGCGTGATAATTAAATCTAAACTCATGGTCAGAAATATTAAAACAGTAGTGTGCTTTACTTCAAACCAACAAATGACTGAACCCACTTCGGTGGCAGCATGGTCTAAGGTGTTACCCTACCTGTAGATTAAAATGAGGATAACGGAGAGATCAAGGTTCGAATCTTGGTCGGGTGAAATGAGTTTTTTTTTGCAAAAAATCGGGTTTCCACTCTCCCTCCACGAACCGAACTGGTAGTAAAACATGACGCTAAAATAACAAAATGACTGCGTGTTGGTAGTCGGCAGAGCTACACAGTGTCCGACACTAGCTTGTGTCTCAGTGTGAAAAGGACCTTAAGACTCGCAAAACCCTTAGTGACCGTTGATATGTTTGTATTTCCTAAAAGTTTATTCCTAACAAAATCCTTCTACACATTTAACTTCTAGAGCCTGTCACAACATTCTGATTATTTATGGCACTATAGCTTTTAACATCACATCAGATTGTGTTAAAAACAACATCAGTTATAAATCTTTGAGGTTTTTTTTCGCGACACGTCTTACAACCTGTTCGGGCAATCACAATTTAACTACAATTATGATTATGGATGAGAAAGGTATCATTTAAAATAATTGTACACAAATTCGTGTGGAAGTTGAGTGAAAAACAATTTAGGAAAAAAACTCCAGCTTCAGTGCGCTTTCACACTTTAAGATTTATGTCCTACGAGTTTTTGTCGTGTGCCTACTAATACATTAGGTGCTATGGCGTCTTTCACACGATCAAGCTGTTTAGTCATCCGATCAAAAGTCGTGGCTAACTCATTTAGCAGTCGGATGTCCTCACTATAATATCTGATTGTCATGTCCGCAGTTTGGCCGGATGACTTTTAGTGGACTGATGAGAGGGTGGTGGATGGATGACACTTTTCACACGATCTGACTAAACAGTCGTCCGGAAGTCACCGTGTCTCTCTTATTATCGTAATACTTGTACTTGGCACCGCGACTTACTACCCGTTAAGGTTATACGCTTAGGTACTAATTACGCTAATGGGTTAGGAATTGGGAAGGTTGAATATAGAGGAAGTGAACCCGCGTTTCCGTGGAGGGAGAGTGGAAAACCATTGAGGAAAAGCCACCCTCAGTTCACCCGAGCGAGATTCGAACCTCGATCTCCCCATCCTCTGCAGTCTAGCTCAACACGAAACTAGAGCGTTAGCTAACTATGCCACGTAGGCGGGTTACTATCTTAATAGCTCGGTGATATAGTCAAATTAATTATGGCGGGTAACGATGATACCGATATATTGTTTCCGGTAGTGGAGTAACATAATTACTAATACTATGTTGGCCCAAACATATAACATCCTCACGCATATGACCCGAAAATTTTAAGGTTTTATACATGAAAAAATAAATAAAAGTTCTTGAATAGAATTCGAGCTAAAAACTTCATATAGATTAATCATTTTAGAAAATATTATAAAGTTGAGAGTAAGGAGCGATATTTATAAGACTCGAAATTTTTGTAAAAAAATATGGGTTCAAGTTACAATATTGATATAAATTATGAAAAATCGTGTGACATAAACCACATCGTGTGAAAGCCCTCGTCCGAACGAAATCGTACGACAGAAACCGTATCGTGCGAAACAGGCCTCAGTATACCTGGACGGTAATAGAACACCGAGCTACCTGCCCCTTGAGACAAACAGATTTAAACTAGCTCCCAAGTTTATTCCACTTGCCCACCAATGCGATTCAATGCAATGTCCTTTTCAGACGAGAGAGACAAACCCGCCTGTTGCCCATCCATTCATGTTTATTAGGTAGCGCTTTAAACCTGGTCTAGGATACATCAGGGCCGACAACATAAACCCTACTATGGCTACATATCTTTTGTTTCAAAGAATAATCAAAAGAAAAATAATAGGCAGTTCTGGCTACACCTTATAATTAATTGTAGATTACTGGAAGGTGATTTTAGTTTAAATTTTTCTAAACTACGCCAGTATGACGATAAGTTTTTCAAATATATTTCACATGTCAGTGGAAGCATTTGACGAATTGCTGCATTGTTTGTCACCAAGTTTACTGAAAGCCGATACAAATATGAGAAATGCAATTTCACCATCAGAAAAAAGTGGTAGTTACGTTAAGGTAAGGAAGGTAGGGAACTGTGCTTGTCAACTTAATAGATGTAATTATTGAAAAGTGCATAAATAACATTGTTTTATCTTAAGCATGTACATTGAAGGCATAATTTCAATTGTGTATATCTAAAGGCAATATAACTCAAATTGTATAAGCACGATTGTGTATAAATATACATGTGTGTGTATAACTCACACATATATATTTGTTTGTGTGTGTGTGTATCTTTTACAGAGTTTATTGAAGCTATGAGAAAATATTGATTTATTGGCATTTAAAAAAATATTAGGTAGATTATTTTATTAAAACAACCTTAGAATTGTTCGACACTCACTCTCAGACATTTTTTTTATCACAAACTATCAATACGTTCTACCTCCAGGAGCTACAACAGTAGAAATATTTACTCCCTCTCGTCTGAAACCATACATTTGACTCAAATGTGTCTTAAGATCGATGTGCGGTATTTTTCCCGCGCGACCAATAATTTCGTCGCTAGATACAAGCGACTGTTCCTAGACCGGCGGCGCGAGAATTTTACCACGCGATATTTTCTCTCCCTGTGTGAACGCTCAGATTTGAACCAATGTATCTCAGCGAATAAAATTCGCGCGATAAAATACCTCTCGTGTGAAAGGGCACTAGGGTAGCTTATTCATGCACAGTCTTGTGTTTGAAAAAAACTACTGTTGGCATAATTATTTTATGATTATATTCTACTATTAATAAGATGGGGCAAGAGGTCATATACAAGTGTTTTTTAATTCAATAGATAAAGAAATAATCAACTCTCAATAATAAGGTCTTTAATCCTACATAACAAAGATATCAAATAAATATAGGTCAATTTTTAATATAAGATCATAAATCACTCCTGTGACTAAACAGAATTATTGAACTTTTTTGCGACCAAAATTAATAATATTTTACTATTTTATTAGTGTTAGTTACT
Source organism: Timema bartmani (assembly GCA_902151455.1). Classification (NCBI taxonomy): domain Eukaryota; kingdom Metazoa; phylum Arthropoda; class Insecta; order Phasmatodea; family Timematidae; genus Timema; species Timema bartmani. Next base: position 37,292 of record CABFWB010002372.1, read on the forward strand.
TTATAGATCTTAAAAAATAGCTATCGCAAGTGACAGCTGCGTAGAACATTAACCTGAAGTATGAATAAGTGAAAGGAGATCTAGTAAATTTTCAATCTATCAGCTCTTAATATAAAAATTGGACTTCACTAATGGCAAGACCATTAATTGGAAATTTAACTTGCACCAGGTGTAATAAATTTTTGTTTCAGAATTATTAAATATCCAGAATATTATAATTTAGTTCAATTATAGTTTGTTACTTATAACACACAAGGATTTTGGGTAATAGACAAGCTAAGATAAAAATAAAATTGTATTAAAACAAACATTTCTTTAGCTTCGCACAATTTCTGACAATTCACTTAAGAAATGATTCCATAGCTGAATAAACAAGATTGTTTTAAAACTAATAAAACCCAAAACGACTAACAGAATAAAATAGGAAACCTATAAGATAATGAATGAGATTCTCTTCTCTCCATTAATTAAATTAACTTTCCAAACAAACATTGTGGTCTTAATTCGACTATATTTGTTCAAAGACTTTTGATGCTAAGAGAATGAATAGACAATTACTCGTTTCTCTATTTATTTATTTAGTTTCATGTCAAGGAAATTCCGTTACTAATTAGATACAAACTCAAATTTAGTGGAATGTGACAGGCTAGAGTCTAAATACTCTTTTTAAGTCCAAGGATAAGATGAGCCAAAATATGAGTGATTTTTGCTTTCTCTCCACGTATTACTATCCGTTCGGAATATACTCATATTTACACAAACGGGATGAAGGGAGTAGAATTTTAGAAGTAGTGTACCCGAATTTTCGTTAAGAGAGAGTGGAAAACCACTTAGGAAAAACACTTAAGCACACACAATTGGGATTCGAACTCCAATTTATCAGTCAATGGTAGTCCAGTATATTGCTAGGGTAACTCCTTAGACCATGCGACCACAGAAGTGGATATCTATGATAATCTTATTCTATCCTTAATGTTTTTATTTACTTTAATTTTATGTTAATACGTATTCTCATGTGTAGGAAAAACTGAGTTGGATATTTAATATGCAATCAATTTGTTTATGGTGTCACATCTATTCTTCAAACAAGGGTAACATTAAAATACTCACATATAACAACAATATAATTTGTTCTTACTGGAAACCGTAAGGATGAGAACATCAAATCAATCACTCACCTGAAAGCAAGAAAATAAACTAATTAATATAATGAAACACAAAATATTAGCGGATGTTAGGAAAGTGTGACAAATTTAATTTATGTAATAATCAATTTTGTTTTTTTTTAAAATGGACACCAAAAGGGCTACAACATGTTTACATAATTATGTATTGGACATAATTCACGAAGACACAATATACATAAAACTAAAGTTACTATAACATAGATGTATACATACCTAATCACGCCGTTCCCTTAAGTCTTAAGGGGTAGGCAAGAAACTGTGCATATAGCTAAAAAAACAACTCCGTAACTAATCCATCCTCACTAACTTTCTCCACACTTCCCTATCCTTGCACACACGTCAAATTTGTGTACCTGCTTTGAAGTATATCAGAAGCGCACCATCGATTGTAGTCTTTGATGGCAACACCGCTTATTGACATCGGCCTAGCCTAACCTATCCTAACCTAACACCAAATAATGAAAAGATATTACCGTTTGCCGATTATAATTTGGAGAATTACAATCAACGTAATAGCTCATTCCCACCATTAATGTGGGCAAAAGATGTTTGCCATTTTACCACGCTATGCAGTTTTTTTTTTACTTATGAGCTTTTGATACAAAGTCTAGGTACGCATTTGATATGAGGTTTCACCCTCTTGTACGCTTTCGATGTTTCACGCAATGTATTCACGCCGTGGTTTTATTTATTTTTAGGTGATAAAAAAACCTTCTCTACTGGTGAATTTCCTGCTCAGGTGAGCTTTATCCCTCGAACATGTAATCTGTCCTAAACAACCCATTTTGTGGCTTCGCTGTGAAATTAAGCCTGCACATGACACCGTATCAAATGTGAGCTACCGTGGGAAGTTGAATTCCTCTACACTCTGGGGCAAGGGGCACGACAGTATCGGTTTACGATTACCCCTCCCCCGAGATCTTCCCACACCCCACCTCCCTCATTCTCTCACACACACACGCACCTCTATCTTTATATTCAATCTTGTGAGGTTTCTTATTGCTTACACACACCTCTGTAATTCAAAACTAAGCTGAAAGTAGGTCTACAATTTTATGAAGAGAGGGATATTGATTTTAGAATCACGTATTTAATAGCTGTACAGGCCATTTAGCGGCTTGCCCCGACTTTATTCCAAAATAAAAACCACAGCAACCAGATCTCTAACCAATAATTTAGCACTTAGTGAAATAGAGAAAATAATAGTTTGATCCGTCACAGGCAGAGATTTGTAAACCAAACTAAAAAATAAAATGTAGAGAAGCTGAAATTTACAGAATACGACTAGCTATAATGCATAGGTTACGCAGCTGTCAAAGGAGACATTTGCAGAGCCTACGACTTACCGTATGAATGCATTCAAGTAATTTTAATATGATTTATGAGCTTTTGGACAAAGGTTCTTGGTATGGGAACTCAAATATAAATTAACATTGATATATTTTGAATAGCATTAAGTATATTTAAATAAAATGAATAATCTAAATTCAATTATTTGTAACGGTGTTGAAATTTTTTTCTTCTCAAAATCCAATTCTTTCTAAATAATGCTTGTATGACTGTGACAACGCGATTACCATTTTGATCAAGTCTGTAAAATTACTTTGAAAAATAAATGTAGATATGACCCCCGCTCCCTAGTTTTTCATAAATCAATTACTAAACCCCCCGTCGGCAAAATTATCTACATCAATGTTTCGATCAACCAGACTGTCCCGAGGGTATACTTCAATGCATGTTGCGTATTTTATAAAACTTTTGTGGCAAATTGATAGGAATAAAGCCTTGTTTCCCCACACAATTTATTACTTTTAATATAAACAAAGGAGCTCAAAAAATTTATGAAAACTGTACACTTTTGAAATTACATCATAAAGACAAATAAATATGATTGAGCCTCCTCATAAAATCGATATATCCCAATCCACTTTGTTTTATATAGTCTACATCCGATGGCAGCACCAACAAACCTGGATCGGAATATTCTCAATTTTTTTTTTCCTCTGGGATGTCCATGGTATACGTTATTTTTAACAAATTACGGGGACCAACTACTTAAGCGCGTTGCATCAATCCAGAAATAATGCATAATTTAAGAAGTGGCTTGTTATTTAAAAATCTGGTTTCATGTCAAAAGGGAGGTGAAAGATATTGATATATTTACATAAAATTAAGAACCTTACTGTTGCTTAAGCTCTCTAAATTAAAAATAATCAAGAAAAGATGAAATCACCTCATTTTCAATGACGTTTTACAAGAAAAGTCAAGAGTTCTGAAACTTAAATTAGTGGTAAGAAACAAAGCTGAAAGACGGCGATTGATTTGAGCCGAGCTTTGTAATGTAATGCTCGCGGGGAGCATCACATTACAAAGCTCGTGATTGGAGCTCGGTGAACGCTCACTTAGAATGCTCGAATCGACAGTGCTAAAAAAATTTTTCTCTCTCATTTCTAGACGAAATGTCGGGCCTAGAAGTTACAAGTATGTGCTGCTTTTATTTTAATCCGATGTTACTTTTTTTTTTTAAGGGGTGAGTGAAAGACAGAAACGGCTGTGGCAAATGAATCTATTTATAATAAGGAGGGTTGATGGGGGATTGACAATGAATATTTTGAAAAATCAACGACATTAATGGTCAATATAAAAATCCTTAGGTTCCCACAAAAAAAAATCCTTAAAATTAAATATTTTTTTTCCAATAAAAAATAAAGGTTTTTTTTTTCCTTGGTTCCACTTCATTGTGAGCAAACACCTGCTGCAAATTGTTAGTCGCACACAATACATCTTCACTCCTGTTTGAGCTATCTGCTTATTAAAATTAAAATGATATAAAATTAAATTTAGTTCCGGAGGACCAGTTTTAGTAACACTAAAACAGAGGCGGGATTTGAACGTTGATATTTAAACTGGAGTTTGTGGAGCCTACCTTTGAAGGATGTCTTCGGCTGGAGATACACAGGTGAGTCTAAGAACGATGGTCTTATCTCCGAGTATGGTCTTCTTAGTAATTACTTTGATAGAGGAGCTCCCCTAAACACTCGCATTTTATGAGTACATATGAAATATAAAATAGAACCCAAAGAGTGACATATTATAATACAAAAGGTCGCACACTAAATCATTAACACAGAGGATTTGATTTGTTCTTCTTAGGAACGAGGGCTACAGAATATCACCGAGATGTGACCGAGAGAGGTTTTTAACGCACACACACTGTCTCTTGAGTACTACATGCCAACTGTAACAGGGTTGACTAGGGGGGAAGGAAGAGGGTAAAGAGGGTAGCGAATTCCAAGAAATATGCAGGCACGTAAAGTAGATTGAGGGGAAATAGGGGAGAAAATAACCAGTGAACGGTACCTAACAACGAGCAGTATTTTTAAGTAAAAATAGCGAATAATGGAATATTCAACAACTCCATTATACACTAATGACGAATGGATGGCTGTGCTTGCACGTGCGAAGAGATATTTGTACTGACTTGTATTGTAACAATCAAAGTGATTGGTGGGGGGAAAAAAACGACAGTCTGGTAGAGCACGTGCACTCACAACAAGCGGCTCGGCTCGTCGCATTGTACCAGCGAATGTTTGTGTTACATTACAAAGTTATCTTCTGTTCTGTACAAGTCAGACGCCACCTTTAGCTTACCCTCGAACAAATAGTTATTTTTAATAATATGTTCAAAATAGAAAAATCTAGGTTGAGTTTAGGATTATTTAGAGCAGTGAAACTTTAGATCTGCCATCCTCATAAGAAATACTGCAGTGTAAGGATATTTCCCTTCAACTAGGTGGCGCCCTTAGTATTCTATCAACAACAATGCGACCCTCTTCGGTGGCCGCACGTCTAAGGCGTCACTCGCGCAATAGACTAGACCAGAGGTGGGAAACATATTTCTCAGTGTAGCCACAGGTGTGGCGAATGAGAAGTGAAATTCGCCACTCCAGGTAAAAATGGAGAAATTATATTGCTCAAACGAACATGTAAAATAGCAAACTTTGTTAGAACAAGTTTATTCAAGACACACACTTCGACTACTCAGTTACAACTAAGACGCAAATTATGAAAAATGTTTGAATTAAAATGTAAGACAATTTAGTGCGAAGCTTGACAATTCTTTTGTCTGAATACAGTGGTGAAATGAAAAGTTGTTAAAAGGGGGTGGCAGGGAGTATTGGATGGCAGTGTCGCGTCAATGTCTCATTCAAAAAAAAAGCGGAATGCTTCCACTGATGTGCAGGAAATATCAACATATAATCAGCACAAGTCATCAGGAAAAAGTTTATTTTACTGTGAGAGCCGGAAAACTCAAATTCACCACTTGTGGCGATTAGCGTAAGGGTTGTCCACGCCAGGACTAGACTGTCGATGACTGCATATCCCGCCCGGGTGGAATGAGGGTGCTTTTCCCTAAATTGCTTCCCACTCACTCTCTCCCACGCAAATTCAGGTACACCTAATCTAAATTCAACCTTCCTCATCCCTAGCCCCTTAGCGTAATTAGTACATAGGCGTATATCTCGAACGGGTAGTAAAACACGGTTCTAAAAAAATCTACTATGTTTCAAGTTTTTTTAAGAAACATTTCACAAATATTGTTTATAAAACAATGTATGCATATGTTTTTAATCTCAACATTATTATGTGTGTATGGAAGAAGGGGGAGGGGGGTGTTGTATCTTAATAAAAATGAGCTTTATTTATTTAGATACTGGCGGGCGTAAAATGACTATTTCTACTCATTCATAAGTTGCACGCTACAAATGACAATCTAAATACTAACACGTGCTAACTACATAACTTAATCATCTTCAGGAGAATTAAAAAACTTGTTGCTTTAAAAGTACTCCTGTCTTTGGGTTTCAGTTTGTATTTTTTTTAATGCAGCTATCCACATTGGTGGGCACGCGTTTAAAATGTCATATTTATTTAGTCTGGTTTGCCAGTGATGAGTAGATCGTAGTTCAAATCCCAGGGGTGTATATGCATTTTTTTGAATCCAAATGGTTTACCCCTATAACATTGTATCATTGGGGTATTTTATATATTATATATATTTATATATTTTATATGTTTATATAATATATATTTAACCTGAAATATTACTAAGACGTGGTAGAGGGGGGAAAGTGCAGATATTTATTATAAAATTAAATGGCTGTACAGTCTGATTTTAATAGTAGTCCCATTACCTGAAAACTGGAAACTCTCGTTGCCACAATGGCTGACTAGAACAAGACCGAACACGATCATCCTTTGATAAGACGGGCAAAAACCAACAACTGGTGGATGGATCTGTGCCGAACAGAACAAATAAATTTTTGCTAAAATGTTCTGTTAAAAAAAAAAATCCCCAATTGTCGCGAACATTTTCGTGTTCGTTGTTCTTTTCTAGTCTGGACGAGGTTTAAGGTGTGATGGAAGGGGATGCGAGGAAAAGCACATGTTTTTGCAGTTCTTATGAAAAACATATTTTTGGACAGAATAAATAAAATAATGCTCCAGTAGGCTACAAACCTAGAATTTAACTTTCTTCACGTGGTGACCTAAGAATTTCTTGAACATCTGTCAAGGGTGTGCTGGAATTTAATGAAAACTTTTTCTATTAATTTAAAGGGTTTCTCATCTAATACCGCTATGCTCACGAAGGATAATTGGGAACGGTTATCGCCGTGTGAAGAAAATCAAACTATGTTAGTACTGGAGCAATATTTTATTTATTTTAGCCAAAAATATTTTGCCATGAAAAAAAGAATGGCCTTTTCTCGCGTCCCCTTCCACCCTACCTTAAAGCGTTAGACACACCCGCTCCCCCTTTTGCACTAGGTCAACATTGGCTGGGAGGTCAGGGTTCTTCTCCCAGCCGGGAACATTGGGAGAAAGTTGAATAATAAGGGGATTTCTACATGCTTTCCAATTCTCTCGTCTCACGATACCGCGTATACACGTCCTATTCTAAACTTTGAGATTTTACCGTCAATGAGTCAATGGTGTGTTTAACGATCTAATTTTATTTTTTTAAAAAGGGGAAAAGTTGCCCTTTAACAAAAAGGGCAGTGAAAATAGTTATTTCCACAAAAAAAAATCATAAAGCAAGTTTAATTAGTTACTAAAAGTCGAGGGGAAGGGGAGAACCCTCCAGGTATCGAATATCCACGTCTAACAGGAAAGGGGTGGGGTATGCAGGGGAAGTGACATGTAAATTAAGCTAAGGAGACGGGGAGGGTTCGCCCTTACAAACTTCCTGAGCTTAACCTCTTGACTCAACAAAGACATCGCCGTCACAAAAAAAAAATCCATTACACAAGAACAAAACATGCCGCTAGTTTTTAATTTTCGTCGTTTCTGATACCAAAGCTATAAATGCCTCCTCCTCTTGATGGCGCTAAGTGACCAGGATAAAGAGTGTAAATAGTGAGGAATGTGTAATTCGTCCTCCTGGTTCTATCCCGACCAACTTCAACAAGGGATTATTTGTTTTCTAACATTCTATATACCAACTACCCAAATGTATTAGAGATTAGGAAGGTTTAATTGAGAAGAAGTGCACGCGCATTTGCGTGAAGAGTGGGAAACATTTAAAGAAAACCTCCTGTGCACACGATCGGGATTGAACCTCGATCTCCTCGTCTTCAGCAGTCTAGTCTAACACGAGAGTAGCGCGTTAGATCAGAGAGCCACCTAAGCAGGTTTTTTGGTAGTTAGAATTAATCTGCAAACAGCAGCGTTTCTTTAGACGTTCAAATGCTACGAAACTTTTAGATAGTATTTTTACTATTTCAAAATATGGTTTATGTGAAAATTAAGGCAAGTTTTCAAAGGGGCTTTGCATAGTTCACAACTTTTTATTTTGAACTAGATAAATTAAAAGCTATATTTGAAAATTAGTTCATTTTCAGCGTGTTTGAAGCCAAATGGCGAAGTTATAGGTGTCACTCGCATCGATGGACACGCGGAATAAATGCCTATATATACTCCTGGCGGGGTGTGCTGAAAATGATTACCCCCCC
>CABFWB010002372.1:71832-111181 GCA_902151455.1 Timema bartmani
ACCAGTTTCGAAGCAAGTAGGTAGATGTAGGTAGGTAGGTAGGTTGGTATGCCTCGCCAACGGCGAGTAGACACGCGGCTGCTATCAATAATGATTCTCGCTAATTCATAAGACCTCCCGGCGGATTTCTTTCTACGCACCGTCCGCATTCAACTGTTTGTTCAGACTCAATTACACTCGGAAAACGATGCACTTGTCAGTGTTTGAAATAATTGATTATTGGGAAGGGGAGGTGGTTTCGTAACAACGCGCAAATTACATATTGCCTTCAGCTCACCCTTACAGGTTTAATATTGATTAGTTGTAACAATGTTTCCGAGAGGGTTGAACAACTACTGTATAGTGTAATTGTATATTATATATAACTTAACGTATTTTAGCGCCGCGTCTTACTACTCGCTCGGACCATACACATATGTACCAATTATGCTAGTGATGCTGTTGAATTTAGAGGAAGTGCCCCCCGTATTTACATAAGAGAAGCGTAGTATACCATTTTGGAAAAATCGCCCGACCGGGATTTAACTTCAATTTCCCCCGTCATCAGCGGTGCAAAACAAGTCTAGATTTTTAAGTTATTTTTATTAGTATTTTCACATCATATTTTTAAAAAAGTCGCTATTCGTTATCTTTTTCTATTACTGTCCAAACTGACATTTTTTTCTTTTATCAATAATAATAATAATAATAATAATAATAATAGCCTTTATTTATATGGCGAAGTTAAGGCGTTGGACTTCTCTTCCACTCAACCAGTGTTGAATATAACATACACTATTACACTTATTGAAATACAATTTAATAAAGGAATATTCAAATAAAAATAAAAACATTCACTCGCTCATTCATCAAAATTAAATTAAATTAAATTAGAGCATCACGTCTTACTACCCGTTCGTGTTATACACTTAAGTATTTAGGAATCGGGAAGGTTTAATTTAGAGGAAATGAACCCACATGTGTGAAGGAAGAGTGGAAAGCCATTTAGGAAAAACCACCCCCAGTTCACCCGACCGAGATTCGAACCTCGATCTCCCCGTCCTCGGCAGTCTAGCTCAACAGGAAACAAGTGAGTTAACTAACTACGCCACTGAGGCGGGTGACAATAGAATTTGAATACATAAATAAACTGCTGTGCTATATTATCTTAAATAATTCTGTGGGCGGCCTAATTCAAATAATTAACGTTGGTAATACTCCTCGTCTTTAAAATTACAATTCTGTGCAGCACATTATATATAAGGGCATGTAAGAATAACAAGTAGTTTAGGTCTGGGAGATTGGTTAACCCTAGAGACAAAACAAAAACAGCCCTTAGAAATGTTTAGAATAAGGGCCAGTATTTATAGTCTATTTTCAAGAGTAAGTTTAGTATATTATAGGTAATAACAAGCAGTTCAGGAATGGGAGATTGTCTGATGTGCTAATCTCGACAATAGATACGGCCTTTAAAGTTACAGCTTGAATTGAGTTCGAGTAGCCTGTTAGAATGACCGTGTAAATAAACGTCTGTTTACTGTTCGCGAGTTCCAAATACGCCCTAGCACCACTTCCGAACGAGCTAGTTACACGGAACCTATTGGATTCATGTCTGATTTTTGGGTTACAAAGCAATATTACACGTGATAATCCAACAATCACACGTCATGATAAAAAAAATTTGAATAAAAGTACAACTATTAGGATACATTGAAATATTTTTAGTTACACCTCAAAACATTCACGATGAGAAAATGTGGGGAAACCATTGGGGGGGGAGGGGGGGGACCAAAGTTGCTGAGTCAGTATGGCAAGCCTTGTACTCCAACCGACTCTATTTTTCTATTGTTCAACTACCAACTACTTCAAAAATATCTAGAGTTTATTAATTGATAATAGAAAATTTACCGCAGTAAAATTATTCAATACAGATGAATTGATAGGTAGCTTCTATGGAATTGTGGATTTATATTTGAATAAATTTGGCAACCCAAATTACAAATATTGCTCCTAAAGAATTAAAATATATACACATACATAGGCTTACCATACGTCTCGGTTTGACCGGGATTGTCCCGGTTTGAAGGTCTAGTCTCGTGGGGTCCCGGCCGGTTTATCATTTTGTCCCGGTCAGAATAAAAATGTTAAGAATATGAAAAATAAACAAAACAATATTGATTATAGAGAAACAAAAGCAGGTGCAACTGATATTGTTATCGAACTTAAGAAATTGATAGATCTAACAAATCTTGAAGAAAGGTGGGATAGTAGATCTATACCAAAAGGAGCAAAAAAATGTTCAGGGCACTTGAGGAGCCTTGAAGCATTAATGTTGATATAGGTATGAAATAATTTACGAATTTTTATAATCGATGTTTGTCCTACATTGATCTATGGGAAAATAGTTTCGGTGGAGCAGAATCTTTTGTCTGGATAGACAACGATGAGATTATATGGCCAGAGACTGAAAATTCAGCAGAAAAAAAAATGAAGCCCTTAGAAATGGTACCATAAACTTAGATGAACTATTTGATAAAGTGGTAGAGTTTCCAAGGCATTTTGGTCTTCAAACTGTGACACTTTCAGAGCTATGAACTTAAATTGTTAAGAAAAGTGTGTTCAACTATTCAATCACTTCAAAGACCCGAACATTTCTGTATCTAACCTCGGCCTAGTTGTGGAGTCCGTTTTCTGCCTACCAGGCAGTTGAATGGGTGTTCTTATTGATGAACACTGTGTGGTCTCAGGAAAGAAAGAGCATGGTATAATCAACAGTGAAATGTCTAATGTACTGCAAAATAAACATTGAAATAAGTTGCAATGAGTTTTATGAAAAAGAAAGAATAACAAAGCATTTCTAAAAAAGGTTCACGCAAGTAACAAATACGATTGGTTTAAACCAGATAACAATTAGTGTTTTTAGCTGTAGACTTTAAGTTTATTACATCTCCTAGTCTATAGTAAATTATGCTTTATAACTTCATCTTTTTATTTATATTTTTCTCTGTAATACATTCAAGTATAGTTATGATCGGTGAGTTTGGCTTCAATTTTCATCTAAATGAAAGATCAAAAAAAGATTTTAAATGGGAATTTTAAGAAATTTATTTTTCCAATAACATCATAAACATCCTTTGGATTGATAAAAGATAGGGGTGGGGGAAAGAGTAAAAGTGTGTTAGTGCTAATTTCTACTTTTACGCCAATGGGGTTTTGCATCATGATCCTCTTTCAGTAAAACCCTAAAATTGTTCCGGTTTGAAAGGAAAATATTATGGTATACCATAACATTATAAGCTTTTTTAAGCCGGAGTCAGAGTCTGTACATTTTTACAGACTTCACAGCCTTGGGGAAAAATCACCCTCAGTACACCCGACCGAGATTCGAACACAAACCTCCCAATAACCAGAAAAACAGACTAGAAGGAGCATGAGGTTTTTTCCGCGTGCCCGGTGGTGCGAGTTATTTTGAAATTAGTCTCGATAGTGAACCCACCTAAGTGGCCGTGTGGCCTAAACCAGAGCTGTGCAAATGAGATGTGAAATCCGCCATTACATTTAAAAATTGATAAATTAGATTGCTCAATCGAACATTTAAAACACAACACATTATTTAAACAAGTTTATTAAAAACATGTAGGTATCCTCCGACTACTCGGTTACAACTAACTGCCTCAAACGAAAATTATGGAAACTGATCAGGTTGAAGATGTAAGACCATTTATTAACAAATTTGATCATCCTTTTGTTACAAGTTACAACCAGCAAAAGCCGCCAAGAAAAAGTTTATTTTACTGTGAGAGCTGGTAAAAACTCAAATTCACCCCAATTTTATGGCCAATTCACCACTTGTGGCGACATGGTCACCCACTCCGGGGTCTAAACTCTTACGAAGCGTCACTCTCTCAATAGACTGTACGGTCGATGACGGAGAGATTGGTGTTCAAATATCGGTCAGGTGCAGTGAAGGTGGTTTTACCTAAAAGGTTTTCCACTCTTTCTCCACGCAAATATGGGTACGCCTACTCTAAATTCTAACATTTTACCGCGCATAATATGAGTATAGCCCAAACAGATAGTGAAACCTGGTGAGCAAATAAAAAAAGTTTCACTAGTGCATGGATATAGAACAAGCAGTGAATCATCTTGCAGATGTATCAAGCAGTGAAACAAAGCATCACGTGACCGCCGTTTTAGGTCACATTCCTTGTTACTTAATGGAATTTGCAATTAAAGGTGCGTGTACGCGTGTGGTTTTCATGACGAAATTAGACTATGTCGCGATTCGTATGACACGATGGAGCGAACAATGCGAGTATATAAACCATTATGTAGAATATTATAATGTTATAACCGCAATTTAATTAATTAATTCAGGTAGGGAATGCCGATTTTTCTGAAGTGGTGCGCTTAGCTCTTCATCGAACGTCGCCCATATCGGTTTTACAGCCTTGGCGTGAAGTTTGCTGTTTTTCCTCGGTAACTTTGTTACATTTCTCGATTTCATACTGGGGAACAAAATAAATAAATAAATAAATGGCCCTCAGGTTTGGCGTTTTTATAAAGAACCCTTTTATAGGGACCATCCAGAAGGTGAGCCCAGATAATGCGTGGAAAGTGCCAGGGAGAAACAATAAATCAATAAATTATATTAAGAATATTTATGAGGTAAAGTTTGGTGGAACATATTTTGTACCTTTCGTGCACCCTGAGAGGCAGCAAGCTTACCTTCTTTGGTTCCACCAACGCAGCTTATAAGATAGGGTCATACTGCAATCCACCAAGGAAAGAATGACACCTTTCCGGGTAAAACGAGTTTACACCCTGCCCACATATGAGGGCGATTTTGGATTTACAACTATACCCAATGTCACCTTTGAGCGAGTTAAAGGTACTATAGGGAAAAAAAACTAATATCTTTGATCTCTCTCGGTCAATAGTTCAAATCTCCTCGCTTTAAGTAATGTCGGAAGGTGGTGTGATGGTGTAAGAAGGAGCTACTGGCAACCTCGACTAACCAGCGTTGCAAAACTTGTCTTATATTTAAGATAAGATTAACCACAATAAAACAAGAGGATGGCAATGCGGTTTCCGAAGAGTAGCCATGCAGTTCCTTCAGAAATAATATCCGGTAAAGGCTCTTTGGTGTCAAATAACCAGGCTGTTTAAATACAATCTGCTTTTAGGAGGCTATAAAATGCAATGGAATGATAGCAGTTCGCCAATGATTAATGATTTAAATTAGGGTGAGAAATGTTGTCATTAGAATTAGCTTTATGGATTCGGCCCTTAGTCTCTATGTTTCAAATTGTATTATGTGCATGAGGTGTGTTATTTAGCACTTTTAACAATAAAAACCAGTATGGGAGTGAATAATGAATCATCCAGTGATTAAAAAGCTGCGATTAGGATGTATTTTTATTAATACACAGGCATGTGCCTGGGTTAAGACGTTTAAGGGGTTAATAATACACATTTCAATTCAGAAATTCCCCAACTATTTTTTTTTTTAGTTTTTTACACCAAAAAAATAATTTTCCCAGTACTACCCAAAGCTAAAAAAAATCTCTTCGCTTTAACGTTTTTCTAGCAAATTCATGCAAAAAAAAAGTATATAATTAAGTTATATTTGCAAAAATTCAAATGAAATGTGGATAGAGCTAATAGTTTACACTGTACTGTGCTTTTCCTCTTTGTATTTAGAAAATTATTTCAAAACTATCTGAAAATTCTAGTGACTTAAAATCCCCTACTTTTTCCTATTTACAACAAATTACCTGACTTTTTCTGGTTCTCCCCGTTTTACAGGTGAGTATCATCCCTGACCACATGACTGGCGTGAGGGTGCCACTCAGCACCACTCACAGGGCTTCACAATTAAACGCGCTTTTTACGTGTGCGACTGAGGTTTTCATGACGAAACTTGACTATATTGCGGTCCGTCTGACACGATGGGAGTTCACATACGAGTAGATAAACACTTTTTTTTTGTTTGTTGCGGCCCTCTGTGTTTTATCCATGCATGTATGCGTGCGCGATGCGAACGGTGGAACAGGACATGCTCTGCCTATCAATTATTGACCAACATTGGAGAGACATCACTCTTTATTCATAAACTAGAATACCGTGGCGGAAGGTAAATGAAACACGGTACGCTTTGCATGTTGGACTGAGCGTCAAACGAACACATGTGTCAACGGATAGAAAGGGGGAGAAGGGGATAAGAATACATTTTTATATCGGTTAGGTTGCCAAGAATGTGCCGACACGAGACAATCGGGAAGGAGGAGGAAAAGAAGGGGGGAAAAAAGGGTCAAATATTTTATATCTAAGGTAGCCCTATATAAACTTCTTTTTATTTCTAATTTGATGTTCAACGCAGTGTAATTTTTTATCCGAAAAAACAACAAAAATCCTGACAACACAAAGCAAGTTCTTACTCTTCTTGGCGATGATATATTTTATCCTTTAAAAAGAAAACTATACTTTGAATGCCAAAATAAGCCCTTTGAGAACATATAAAAGATAAGTATAGTATCTACCAGCCAATAATGACAAAAGTTCACTGTATTCAACTGTTAAAAATGACACCATCTTGCAAAAGTGGCGGCTACATAAAACAAGGTTTGATTTATGTTTAGACGGTAGTAGATTAGGTAGCTTTTAGAATTTGTTTAAGTAAAGTTATTTTAAGGGAGGACGATTCCTGGACACATTCAGAACCATTTATAATGATTTTCACTCGAGATGCTCCCCACAAATCCACCCAAGAGATACGGCACCAAGAGTGCTAACCTTAACTTAGATTTTCGAAAAGCAAGCTGGAGACCGCGTATGTTCTCAGTAAATTATACAAATTATACCCCTTAAACAGGAACCCCCCCCGCAACCCCCCTCCCCCCCCGCCACACCTTTGCACCCAAGAGATATAATATGCAAGCGTTGAATACACCAAGAAGTCAAAATATAGCGAATAAAGCTGTAAGTTTTAAATTAATAACGATTAACTCTCCGCCAGAATTAATAGTTTTTCCCAAAAGCCCTAATTTTTTTTTTCTGGCGTTCAATAGGCTCCTCCAGTTTTCTTTCTCTCCCCTCCTAACCAAAAGGTGACCTTGAAGGAAAGGATGAATGGATAAATACACGATATTGAGAACCCTTCCTACAATCCCTCATACTAGTGATTTCTAGCGGTGATATATGAAACTTTATTTATTTTTTGTAGTTTAAATTAACCTTAAAGACTTTTGTAAATATACTGTCGAGCTATTCGAGTGTATACACATTTACGTAGAGTAAATATAAACAGTGATAAACTTGGACCACAAGCCAAGTATTTCAGTCTCTGCCACAACATACATACATATATAATATTTTATTTCACTCAGCGAGGACATATCCCCCGCCAACTTTTGTGGGAGCCATACAGGAGGTTATGAATTATTCGTCCCCTGTTTACTGTGTGTTTGGAAACTGAGGAAGGGGAATATGGGATCCCTCTGCCCGCACGGATCGATCTAGTTGGAACACATGGGCAAGAGCTGGGCCATCGTGCACGCTATAGCCTGCCTGCGAACACGCACGTTTTTTCAGGGGTAGGAAAAAAAAAACAATGTCCTAAGAGATCTTTCAACGAAAATGGTAGTTTAGTAGGTATCTTAGAAGGGGGGGCGGACTGGGCGAGCGAGCGACTAAAATATAAAATAGAACACATTGGTTGTAATGAGAGGTGGCCAGACTGGAGCCCGGTACAGTCTAGTTTACAGGCGCTAGGCAATATTATTATATGTTGGTTCATTGAGTGCTAGGAAAACTTCTCATTTTGACATTTTTATTATTATCGATAGGTTTAGCACACTTGCTACTAAAGGCCTAATTTAATTGGCAAGATCATAAACCATACCTATATGTGTGTATATATATATATAGATATATATATGTATAAAACTGATATGTTAAAATACTTCAATATTATCAAAGTAGGCCTTTACAAATAAGAATCATCATTAGCGAGGAGAGAGGATGAGAAAACCACAACAATAAATCACTTGTCAAAAACCACCCTTATTTCACTGAGCCAAGATTCTTAGCCTCCTCTTCAACAACTATAGAGATCTGCTAATTACGCGCTCGCTCGCTTGCGCGCTGGCACGCTTGTCAGTCTGGCCGAACCCTTATGGGAAGCTAGAAGAGCTACTACCTTACCTATTTTTAGGTATTCATACGTCAAGTCGTGTTATGTTATATTCACCTGTAACTATTCTTGACATTATTTATAGATTAAAAAAAATTAAATAACGGATTGTCTAATTTATTCAAATAAATAAATCGAAATGAGATTGCAATTAGAAAAAATTTCTCCACACACGGAGTTTAAAACCATCACACTTGTTTTGCCATTTTAGAATTTAGTGTAATAATAAGGGTAGTTCAGCATAGCTATGCTCCATAGGGGGAAGGTTTTGGAATAATTTAATCATTTTTTTATACTAATAAGTTTAATGGAATTAAGAATTATTAAGGTTATATTTTAGAAGAAGTGTACCCACATTTGCGTGGAGGGCACCCAAGTGAGATTCTAACCTCGATTTTTCCATCATCGACAGTCCAGTCTACTGCAAGAGTAGAGTCTTAGACCATGAGGTCACTGAAAAGAGTTTAATTCAAATGAATTATAAATATGAGATTATATTAAGATATATCTATTAGTACTTATTCTTTGTGATAAAATGAAAAGGAATAATTAGGCCGCTTACCCAATGGTCGAAACAATATGTTTTGAACAAATAATTGTATCAGACGGGTACCCGTCATTTGTCCTAAAGTGTAGGCCAAACGACTTTTGGTTTCTTTTTTAGGCCAAATGACTTTTGGTTTCATTTCTAGATGAAATGCCTTTAGTTAGGCCAAGTGACTTTAGGCCAAATGCCGCGTCCCCTATCAGACAACTGCCTCAAACAAGTGTTAAACGCTGTGGAATATCAGCATAAGGCGAAACAAATAACTAAACAAAAAAAAAATTTCTCCAGTTGCCAACACGGCGACACGGGCGAGGTAGACATGGATTTAGTTATTTATAGTTATATAAATACCCTTTGTCTTCTTTTACTTGTAGCAGAAGAGTCTTCGAATCAATGCGACTTTCGGTCTCATCCAATTTATGACACACAGTCTACTCAGTCTCTTCTATCATGATTATATAAATCACAAATACACCCAAATTAACACTAACATAAAGCTGTACTGGACAATAGGACTATTCTCAAACGTTGTGAACGTAAGTAAATCGCGCATGCGCAGTTGGCTTTGTTCTTCGAACGTTTCCATCGAACATTGCATAACCAGGCCGGACTTCGTCAGACAGTTGTTCGATGTTCAATAAACAAAAATCCATTTTTAAACAAAGTTTTGGTCTCCAATTTAAAAATAATGTAAATTTCTTTGTCAAACAGATTTTCTTGTTGGATTATGGTTTTGTTTAGACAAGTGGGTAAGGCGGCCTAGTAGTATAACTAAAGGAATTAATAATCCTCTTGATTAAATATTATTTCATTTGGTTACTCTTGATATAATTATACTATCAATAACTATGAAATAACACTAAAAATACACTATAAAGTATGGAAGATACGCTCGAATCCTTAAGGAGATTATAGATCAGATTAGAGATCCTAAGAAAAATAAAATTTATTCCAAATTATTGGATTAAATTTGTTTTAGAGGTATAATTGGTTTCTGCCTATTGGTGGTTCAGATTCAACATAATTATAGAACAAACTTAAGAACCAGATCAAAAGATCCATTAATTTAACACTTTAATTGAATGTATGAATAAACAAAAAATGGCAACGTTTAGTTATGATTTATATTTGCGACTATTCTAACTTATGTTAAGGTGGGGATGTAGGGAACACGATTTAAGGTCAGTGTTTTTGCAGATTTTATAGAAAACTTTTTTTTTTGCTATAATATATAAAATATTTCTCCGGTAAAAACATAGTTTGATTTCCTTCGCATACCTCAATACTTCTTGAATGTCTGTCAAGGATATCATTGAATTTAATGATAACCTTTTCTCTACATTTAAAAAGCTTACCATCTAACGCCGCTAAGCTCATGACATATTCAACAACCGTTGATAAAAAAAATATGTGAGTAAAATTCCTTAATTTAATAATTTTTCCCCAAGATTCGGGATTCGTAAGAACAAAAGGAAAATTCATATTCTTAAAAAAGTGAATTCAATCCATCTCTACAAAAATAATATCAAATTTAGTCACAATGATAATTTGTTAATATTTCCTTAACGACCCTTCCTAATTAAAATTGGAATAAACAAACTTTCCTGTTGAGTCACGTGGTTTGTGACACAGAAAATGTCTGCCATGCCGTGCTAATTTTAAAAACTATAGGTTTATTCTCGCATACTGCTCGTTCGAGCTATAAGAACCCTATATAAAAAGTCTTGTCTTCTAAGAAAAAAGTATATCGATCATCTCACTTCGATTTTTAAAAGGGTTAGAGGACACTAGAATATTGCTGTTAATAATGTGATAAAAGAAAAACTATGTTAGATCCCACAAAACCCTGGACTTTACAGCTCATATCTATCTAGTAATTTAGTTTAACCAGAGTTTTTAATCTCCCTAAAAGTTTTCTAGGGGTAAGAAAGTCCGTATGGTAGTGAGGGGAGAAAGACAGGCTGAAAGCAAAAAAAGTTAGGCCTTTTAGGGTTCACGAATTAAACGGGCTAACTCTTTAAAAACCTTGACATCCAACAGATAACTATAATTTATTAATGCTCCTAGGGAGGCATTATGGTTCTACATAGGCTACCTAAAGAGATATAAAACACGCGCTTGGTTGGTTTAAAACGGATTCGAAACAAACCATAGTACAATTTCCTTCTTTTTTTTTTTAGTATTACGTATAACACCCTAGCTTAATTTTTACTACCACGTTGCAGTATCCATTTGGATTATACGCATGTACATCAATAAATGTGATAGACTATGGAAGAGGAAAGTATAGTTGTAAAGGAGATGTAGCCGCATTTGTGTGGAAGGAAAGTAGGAAATCCTTTGGGAAAAACACCCTCAGCTTACCCGACAAATATTTAGAACTTCTATCTCTTTTTCACGGTAGATTTAATATATTTCGAAATTTAGGCCTTTGTTCACGTGACTACCGATGCGCATTTAATAACTTAGCCACTAACGAATAAGAATTATTTATATTAACAGCCCTAGTCAATAATTTCGATGAAAGTTTTGAAAATTTAACTAAAAACTATAAACCTATTTTACCGGCGGGGTTGATTCAGTGGTTAGGGGGCGTTCAAGTATTACGTAAGCACATTTTTGGCAATTTTTAACCCTTCTCCCCCCCCCCTTTTGTAAGCAAAAATAAGCAAATGCCTGACCCCTTCCCCTCTTGCTTACGTAAGATTTGTTGACTTTTTTTCATTTGTTCACAGGAATAACAATTCTTTTTTTCATTTGTTCACAGGAATAACAATTCTTTTTCTCATGCAATTTTGCCTCTAGCCTGAACAGGTAGTAAGACGCGATGATACAAAAATTAAAAATTCATGCAATTTATAATTTGCTGGTAATTATTAACATAAAGGTGTAGATTAATATTGCGAAATAATTGACAATTAACACTGGTATACAATAAATTAAAATTTATTGAACAGGTCATTTAAAAATGTTAGAACATTGTAAGTTTAAAATTTTAATTTACTGTTTATTGAAGTTATAAAAAAATTATTAATGAATACATGAATATTATATTAATAAAAAATATCTTTAGGCCTACACTCCATTTAATTCGATGACCAAGATCCTTGAATCCTCGTCTCAACACTTTCAATTATTATGTTTCTATTTGTGGGGGTTATAGGGGAGGTCACTAAAGCTTTGGCCTACTTCTATAGGCTTCTCCAAATTTCTTAACGTCTTCTTCGTTTAGCCACTCAGCATCTTCATTGCTGCCCGAAGTCCAAGTGGCTTGCGATGCATCCTCCCTCAATTTTGCCAGTCTTTCTCTGTCTTACGTAAGCATTGTTCCGACCCCCCTTCCCACCTTGTCAGCAAAAATAAGCAAAGCTCGAACCCCCTTTACCACCTAAGGGGCTTACGAAATACTCTAACACCCTCTTAGCACGTCTGGTTGTGACCGGAAGGGGTTCAATACCGACCGGATGCACTGGAGACGGAGTTATCCCTTGGGGTGCTCAATTGGTTGTTTCCAATCCTCTCTTCAGACAAATGCTGGTGTATTCCTCTAAACTATTTTCCTTACCACCCACACCAAGTTTTAATGCTCTGTCTCAGTAGTCACGCTGAGAGATATAGCAAAAGGTATGAATGATTTGAAACCATTTGTGAAGTCACATAAGCTAATTACCTCATTTGAGTTTAAATAAAGGAAAAAGTGAGTTTTATAAAATAGCTTTAACCCTAAAAATATTAGATACTAAATTTTGTACAGTGCCTTTCAAAATCTTAAAGGGAATTCGAATCTATTTTGCTAAGCGGGTTGCATCATAACTTGACGCATCTTAACATCAAGCACAATCACACTGAAGCTACAGATATAGACGAAATAGGAAGTTAAGGAAGAAAATTATTAGTTCACACTTAGGGTCCTCTTGTTTATCTGTTGATAAAACTTCCCCTCTTCCACTGATGAGTATAAACACTTTGCTATTAGCTATGGACAGCATTGACTTGCAGTTCAAAATTAACTTTTTATTGGTTCCCAAATTTAATAGACATTTATTCTTTAATGAACATTTTTAACCTAGTTCTTAGCAAGAAAATAATGCCCAATTTTGGAATAAGTTAAATTAGTCTTAAGTTGTAGAAGATTTTAAAATAAAGTTTACAAATAAACAACTTCGGTGACAACAAAAAATTGTTACAACGTAAGACTATTTTTACAATCATTTTAGAATTAATGGTTTTTATTTCAATGCTATATTTATAAAACTCACCGAATTATACTAGAATACATTAACATGGGCAATTTTATCTTGACAAGTGCATGTATGTCACAGGAATGGCTGGCGCGTAAAAAAAAGTACAGAGTGTTACCCAGAGGCATGTATTTTTAAGTTTGAAGTTTAAAAAGCTGGTCTATTATTTTTTAAATACAACGTTATACAAAGTTTTTTATATATAGGCTATACACACAAAAAAATACACGTGATTTTGATATTGAAAACCCCATCTTTACAGAAAAAAATATACATTGTAAAAAACAAACTTTCTAAAGTTGAAACTTACAAACTCATACCTCTGGGTAGGAAGGGCTCTTGACTTATAAAACTTGAAAAATATTTTATATTGATTTGAGCTCTTTTATAAATAAATGGGTCAAATGACGACAACAATACCGAGATATCAACTCAAAATGGAAAAAAAAAGCAAAAAGCAAAAATACACAACTGAAAGTAAAACTGAAAGTAAGAAAGCTGCCAATAATAATAATATAAAACGTTTCTCGCAACGTATGTTTTCACAAGCGTTTCAAAGTTTATATCGGACCGAGTTTTGACAAGACGCGACTAAACTTCAACAAACACAAGTCAAGGAAAGAAAAATCACACGCCTACAATCCAATTTTCATAGAAAGGTCCTCTTATTTGACAGAGTTACTTGATCTACTTTCACAGATTCAAATCAATTCATATGATCTGAAGGGTTTTTTTTTTCAATATACAGGGTGTTCCCGGGTTAAACGGCTAAACTTTGAGAAGTGGTATTAGATAAAAAAAACTTGCTCAAAATGCATTTTGGAGATTTTCTAGTGTTAGACAGCAAAAAACACACTAAAAACAAATAAGCATGTATTAAATAAAATATCGTATTTATTTTGTTCAAATTGGCGGCCTTCAGCCTGGAGACAAGCATTGCACTTATCAATTACAGAACGAGTGGTTTGCAGACATTGTGTGACTGTTTCTTCGCACGCTTGCGGTATCCTTTGTCGTAATGATTGAAGGTCATTAACAAGCACTTCATACACTTTCTGCTTGAGAGCTCCCCTTAAAAAAATAAATCTAATGAGGCTAAATCAGATGAACGCAGAGGCCAAGCCACAGGTTCAGCACAACCAATCCATCTTCCAAGAAAAATTAATATCAAGCCATTGCCAAGGACCTCTGCAATAAAACATGTTTTTATTTAGTTTTTTTGCCTTTTGCTCGAAAAGGAAGTTAAAACGATTAAATCTCCAAAATATATTTTTAGTTAGTTTTTTGATCCCCTACCACTTCCCAAAGCCGTTTAACCCGGAAACACCCTGTACATACTTTCACTGTCCATATAAAAGCATTTATAGCATAATATAGTAAAATGTTATTAATTTTGGCAGCAAAAACCAAACATTGTATTTTATGAAAAAATATTCTTCTAAGTTATGATGTAATAAGGAACTTAAATATATAATTATAAGCTATGGTGTACGGTAATAAGGAGCTTAGGCTAAGGCATCATTCTCGTGTTGGACTGGCCCGCTGGAGACGTAGAGATCGGAGTTCGAATCCCAGTCGGGTCTACTGAGGGTGGTTTTTCCCAAATGGTTTACCACTCTCCTTCCACGCAAATACGGGTATATTACCTCTAAAATGCTTCCTTCCCCTTTAGAGTAATTATGATCAGATATTCGTACAGCATGAACAGGTTATAGGACGTGGTAAAAATATAATTAACTATAGGGCTAGATCTTAGATATAGAATGTTTACTAAATAGTTTCCTAAAAGGCCATACTCAAAAAGAATATTGAAATGTACTAGGGGAACGAGGGGTGGGACTAAATTTAGCAACTTTTTATGGTTTTTTTAATTTACTAATAAACTTTAACATATTTAGTTAAATTCAGAAACGAAGAAACTTTGATAGCAACAAAAGTTTTGAAAGTTTTAATACATCCAAGATTCAAATCTTTTGATCTTTTGGCACTTTTCAAATACTATTAATACCTATGAATTAATACTAATAATGCTTTGATACATCTTTTCGAGGTATTCCCAGGTTTTTTTAAGCAAAAAAAAGAAATTTCCCAGTATTTTATTATTAAATGTAAGACTATAAAAAATCTAATTATGTTAATTGTTTTAAATAATTTCCATAACTCGGGCACAGGAATTATTAAATACAAATATGTCAATAAGTTATTTCAATTCTTATTTCAAATATGAAATCGAAAGAATATCTGAGAATTCCAGTGACTTTCTTTTATATTTCCCGGACTTATCTTTGATTTTTACAATATCTAAAAACCTACTTATATGATAGCAAAATATCTACGTTGACCGCAGAAATGTGTATTTTCTAAAAGATTCTTCTTACCAGAATCCTATTATATTTGAAATTTTCTGTACATAATTTTTGTTCATTTTTTCACACTTTTTTTTGTCGGCGCATTTCACAACCCATTCGGAATAATAAACTAAATAGGAAAATTTGTTAGGGATGATAAGGGTTGAGTATAGTTACTGTACCTGCATTTTTATGGGGGGAGAGTGAAAATTTATTTATGAAAAACACCCCTCAGTACATCCGACCGAGATTCGAACCCTAATATCGCCGTTATAGTCAGTCAAGTCTATTGCAAGAGTGGACGCTTTAGAGCATTCGAACACTTTTGCATATGTTGTCTATCTAAGATTTGGTCGAAATATTTACGAAGATACTGGAGTGCTATGTTTTCTAATTAGCATGGATAGATGAATGGTTAACACTCCTGAATGCCAATAACTAAAAGATTGGGGTTCAAATCCCAGTTGAGTGTACTGAGATTTTTCTACTCTCCCTCCACAGGGGCTTTAAAATAAAATTTAAAAAAAAAGCCTTTCTGAACCAGACTCGTCTTAAGACAGGGTATACTTGAGGACCACGAACTATTTATTCCCTTTTTAGATTAAAGCGATTAAGCCGCACACTTATATTTGTGTAAGATAAGTAAAGAGATATCCACTAATTAGTATGGAGTGTTCGCCACAGATGAAAGCAAAGCATATATAGTAAATCAGCATCACACGCGCTTCTACTTATTTCTTTTTTTTTACTTCTTTTTCCGTTTTACGTTAGCCCTGATACATGTGTTGGGATCGTAGGGATACCATTTAGCAACTGCGCTCAGTGCTGGTTGGATACAGCTGCGCATTCTGGCGGCCAACCTAGCTCTAGCCCTTCATTCCATCTCTAGCGCTCATCACATCATCAGCTCCAGAACTAGTCTGCCTAGAGCTCAACCATCATACCATGATTATTTTGTTTAATATGGGGTGGAAAAAGAACGTTAATTATTAGGGTCAGGATTTTTGTGGATTCTACAACAATAAACTCTCTTGGTTTATATAAATAAAATATTGCTTCATTTGTTCCGTTAAGTTTGATTTTCTAAATTTTGTAGTATCAACAGTTAATAATTGTCATCCGTATCGCAAAATTTAAAGAATACTTTTTAAGTTGGGATAAAAAATAAAGATTATTAAAATTCTGTGAGTCCCGTGACAAATATTCAAGAACTGTAGAAAATAAAACCAAAAGTATCTATTAAAAGAACTATTTTTATTTTATTTTAGCTAGAAATGTTTTGTTATATAAAAACATTAATACAGACCTTAGTTCACGTTCCCCCCTTATCACCCCCATCCCCCTTTATAGTTTTAACTAGGCATGTGGCCCACGGCGGTGGGTGTGCGGTGCGGACATAGGCGTTTCTTTCGCCCAATCTGGTTTGCTGGTCATTAGGAAGGGCTCGAGGATCGAATCTCGTCTGAAGATATGAAGGAGTTTCTCACCCCCTCTCCCGTATATAGTATGTAACGCTTATTTCTCGTAAATTGTAGGAAAATAGAGTTTAATTTCATTCACATGTTGATATCAACAGTTGTTCAATATATCCGTCACTCATTAGCATAGCGGCATTAAATGTGAAACTTTTTAAACGAAGAGGAAAAGTTGTCTTTAACCAAGACAACCGACAGATATTCAAGAGCTAAGTTCACCATGTGAAAAAAAATTAAACTAGCCTATATTTCTATTGGGAAAATATTTTATTTGTTTTGACCAACAAAAAAATATTTTGCTATAAAAACTTCAAAAATACTGCCCTTTTTTTTTTCGCGTCCTCTACACTCCCATCTCAACTTCAAAGCGCATCCATGAAATGTTAGATGAATATAGGTCAAAACCCACTTTAGTGGTCAAATGGTCTGAGGCGTCACACTCATTGTGTTGGACTTGCCTGCAAATTACGGGGAGATCGGGGTTCGAATCCCAGTAGGGTCTACTGAGGATGGCTTTCCTAAACGATTTAACACCCCCTCCTTCCACGAAAATGCGGGTGGATTTAACTCGCAAGTGCTTCCTTCCTCATCCCTACTCCATTGGAATAATAATTATCATACATGAGTATAACCTGAACAGGTGATAAAATAAGAGGAAAACGATCCTCTGTTTTTCTAGATTCATTCTGTACATACAGTATATCCAAAATCAATAAAAATATAAATATCAGTGTTTTCAGAATTTTAAATGTGTTGATCAAACAACCCAGACCTATACCCTGTCTGTACTTTGAAGAACCTTTTAGAGAATAGTACATTATTATAGCGCAGGCAAGATTTACATAAGTACAGTACGGTATTTAGCCTATAATTCTTAGGTTTTTATCATCGGTAAAATGGAAAACTGCAAATCATAATTCTATTGAATATGAATGTATAGGAATAGATCTACAGTTTAATTTTCATAGGAAGAACCTTTTCTGACAACTACAAGATCTAGGTACTCTCACTTATTCATACGTCTAATCATGTTATGTGCGAATGTCACTTTTATATTATCAATGTTTATTTTAAAAAATACCAGTAATATAATAAAATGTCGACCACAAAACCAATATGTATTTTCATAAATTTTCTTTGTATTAAAATCCTACTAGAGCAACTTGTAAGACCGCCCGAAAAGGATCTTATGGGAGGACGTAGGGGACGCGAGAAAAGGTGTTTTTGCAGTTTTTAGAACAAAAACATATTTTTTTTTGTTAAAATAAATAAAAAATTGCTTCTATACAAACAGAGCTTAATTTTCTTCACATGGAGATAACAAGAGTTCTTGAATGTCTGTCATGAGCAAAGTTGCATTAGATGATAAAACTTTTGTCATTAAATTTTCAGACAGATTTTAAATAAATGTTGAGGTCGCCATGTGAAGATAAATTAAACTATGTTTCTACTGAAGCAATATTTGATTTATTTTGACAAAAAAAAAGTTTTGATCTAAAAATTGAAAAAAAACATCTACCCTTTCTCGTCTTCTCTACATTCCCACCTTAAACTGGCGGAATAACTATACGAGATTCTACCAAAGTCCAAATTGTTTCATCTTTATAAAAACATGTAGCTTTATAAAACGACTATGAATAATTCAGTGGTACTACCAGAAGTCTATAGCTATGAATATTCGACATAAATATTACAATATGACATGTAGGCTAAACGTAGTTTACCAGGAAAGGTAGCAAGCAGTCGTACCCTGATTTATTACACAGTGGACCTCTCTTATAAGCTTAGGAAGCGTTTACCAAACTTTTACCAGTCGCGTGTCCCTTTCAGGGCCTAACCAACATACCACCTCCAGCTTTTAATAAAAAATGTAATTAAAAATACCTGCTATTGATTGTAGTATAAACGGTCGTTTCATCCATGACATCACGTCATAAACTAATTTCATTTGTCGATTAAAAAAAAAGTTACGATTTATAAAGCTTTGAAGCATGTTAGGTACTCTATGGGGAGGGGGGAAGGGGTAACGCGTGCTACAGTTTGAGAAACAATCAGCTATACTATTGTGGAGCCAAGCAAGGTACGTTTGTAATATTTCAGTGTAGGAATTTACGCAGGGTTTCCACTATTTTCTTACAAAAGAAATCACAAGTGTTTTTCCAGAAGGAATCTCACTTTTCCCTGGAATTGAGTTTTAAGTAGGCCTATAAAATAGATTTAGTTTAAATACGTAGTGTGAATTAGTGTGTCGTGCTACTCCCGCAGTAGACTAGATTGTCGATGACGATAAGATCGAGGTTCTAATCTCGGTCGGGTGTAATGAAGGTGGTTTATCCAAAATCGTTTTCCCACTTTACCTCCACGAAAATGTGTGTACACTTCTTCTAAATATAACCTTCCTCATCCCTAAAACCATCAGCGTAATTAGTAAATAAGCGTAGATAATCCGAACGGGTTGTAAGACGCGGTGCTAAGGAGGGAAAAAAGATCTGCATCTGAATTGCCAACTGTGGAAAAGGTGGAGGGAAGGTCAAAGACACATAATTTTGCTAGGTAGGGCGCAATTCTAGGCCACACTGTAGTTTTATAAAGACCATGTCAGGAAAAAAATACCCTCATTTTGGATTAATACAGTATATACTTACTACTCAAATATTTAAAGTAAAATTATTAAAGTTAATACATTTCCAACCTTTTCTTAACTTTATATGCATGCATGCATGTTTTCCCTGGGTTATTTTTCCCCAAACACACACCAAAAAAAAAAGCTGCTCCCCCACTCCCCGGTTCGTGACTACTATGTTGCTATAAAGACTTTGACAAGAAATATTACGTAAATGTAACGAAACAGCAATAAGACTTATATTAGGCTATAATTGCGTTACATTAAACTTCTACATTGGGATTCAAGTCCAGAACCTTTTGATGTCGTGCATGTTTTTCGCTGTTTTCAACGGAATAACTTTTATTTCCTTTCTAAACGTTAGATAGAGCTAAAAGCATTTGCTTATGAAAACAGTTTATTTTAATTACCCACATTAAAACTAAAGAGGTACACTCAAAGGTCAAAATTATGTATACATATAAATGCAACTTGCACCGGCAGGCAAAGTTACCAACCTACCTTTTTTTAGTGGTTCTACCGGCTTTAAAATATTATTTAAATAGCAGCTAGCGGGGTTTCAAACTTTTTTCAAAAAAACCTGGTAGTTTGGTTTCTATCTTGTGGGAAATTTTTTTTTAGTGTGTATAGTATGGTTTTCTTGATTTTAAAGTAATATAAGGGTGAGCTAGTTATAAAGAGATTTAGTTTTACATTAGTGGTTATAATACTCTTTCTAAATGGGCTATAAAAATATTTCCTAAGTATGAATTATTCTCGACTAGTTTGCAACATATTATCTTATCTTTCATCAGGTATTTTGGCAGATCTTTACATTTTGGGTATGTATTGACGTCGACAAATTAAAGCAGATTAATCTTTTATTTTCTTTGCCAAGAGGCCTTAGCCCCTTTGTTAAAAAAAAACATTAAAAAAATCTTACTGTATTATAGCCTATCAGAGTAAGATTAAATAATTTCTGGTACGGATTTTATTAAGATGAGTTGACAAAAGACACGAAGACTAAATATCAAATCCATTTAATCTTGTTTGCCGGTGAGGGGGAGGAAGGGTTTGAGCCCCGCCTGGGGTCTATATAGGGTGTTTTTCCCTAAATCGTCTACCCCTTTCCCTCCACGAAAATGATATGGTATAGTTTCTTTCAATTCCGCTTTCCTTATCCATGTAAAATGTGAGAGATTGTTCAATGAAAAGACGTGTTTAAGATTATGATGTAAAATAAGTCTTTCAACCATTAACAATTAAGGCCTGTTTTAGCAATGTGATAAGCTCGATGTTAAATATTTCAACTTTCCAACTTATTCTATGGCATTAGGAACTCTTGAGGTTCATTGCCGCACTTAAAAAACGATGTCACATATCCCTATATTGAGCTAGTTCCATCCAGTCCACCTCATTACACTCTGTATATCTAAGGTCCATTCTAATATTATCCTCCAATCTGCGTCTAAGTCTTCGTAATAGGTTTGCCAGTCAATACCTTCAACACGGTTATAAATGTTCCCATTTGCACTGCATGCCCTGCCCACCGTAATCTACGAGACTTGACTATCATAACAATGTCTTGTGATGAGTACAAGGTATGTAACTCATCATTATGTAACCTCCTCTATTCGTTATTAGCCTCACTCCTTTTTGAACAAAATATCTTCCAAGTAGGGCTACCTTGTTTTCGAACACCCTATATTTTTTCTCCTCATGTAAGGTAAAATTATTATTTTGTTTAAGTTATTCCGAGTTTTACATTCCTGGAAACTTACTGACTGAATAATAACATGCATTTCCCTATTTCCTTCATATGCGAAACTTGCCCATTCCCCTCAAGTTTAGGTAGGTGTCGTCCTGTATGTATCTAGTATAACGCCGCACTTCAGATGTATTAAGTCTGATTATGAAACGGGAACATATCCGTTAAGTACGTATTACACTCAGTAGACCCAATTTCTTAAGAAGTGTCGTTACTTACGGCTAGGTATAACCAAACCACAGGTAGCTTGTACAAATAAATAAGCATCGATGTACGAATCGAAATTTAAAGTAAAAATGATAATAAGCGAAATGCTCACCATTTTATTAATTTAATGTCAAAGCCTATTTCTGAAAAAAAAACAAAATAACCAAAAATAAACTTCTTACTAACCATTCGGGTTATACGCTTGCGTACTAATTACGCTAGTGGGTTAAGAATTGAGAAGGCTGAATATAGAGGAAGTGAACCAGCATTTGCGTGGTGGGAGAGTAGAAAAACACCCCCAGTTCACCCGAGCAAGATTAGAACCTCGATCTCCCAGTCCTCGGCCGTCTAGCTCAACACGAAACCAGCGCGTTAGCTAACTACGCAACCTCGGGTAGTAAAAAAATAAAAATTCTTAATGGCGTTATACAATTTGTGGAAATTGCTTTAATTTGAAGAGTTTTACCGAACGACATATTTATTTTTATCATTAGTTGACATATTACGAGATTCAGGATACGAAATATGAACTTATAACAAATCATAAGAATAGTAAGCATATAACGTAGCCTACGTAGGGTGAAAATTTAAACGTGTCGTAAATATAACGCGAATATTGTCAGTTGTCACGCTAATTCGTTTGAGAAACTAGTTCATTTTTCTATAGCGTCTTATTACCGGTGTGATAAACTCTGGTGATTTTATTGCAAAGAAATAAAGATAATTAATACAAGGCATTTCCTTAATTATTGTAGGAATCTAGTGATCCAATTTCAATTGGAAAAGCCTTCTATAATAGAAAAGTTAACTTTCACATATTCATATGTCAAGTCATGTAATCTGCAGCTGTATTTTCTGAAAGGTACAATCAATGACACTAATTAAATAGTAAAATGTTACCAGTGCTGACCACAAAAAAGATCTATATTTTCTAAAAAGAACCTTTCTACCAGAATCATACTATAGCTACGAGTAACTTGTTAATATCACATGTCAGATACAGAATTAAT
Source organism: Timema bartmani (assembly GCA_902151455.1). NCBI lineage: Eukaryota > Metazoa > Arthropoda > Insecta > Phasmatodea > Timematidae > Timema > Timema bartmani. The sequence continues at coordinate 94,204 of CABFWB010002372.1, forward strand.
TTAAACCAGAATTCTTTTTTAGCACCAAGTCTTACTACCCGTTAGGGTTATACGCTTATGTACTAATTAGGCTAGGGATGAGACAGGATATATTTATAGAATTGTACCCGCATTTGCACGGAGTGGGAATCCGTTTAGTAAAACCCACCCTCATTACACCCGACAAGGATCGAACCACGATCTACCCGTTATTGACTGCCTTGTCTATTGCGAAAATAGCACCTTGGACCAAGCGCCCACCTAAGAGGGTTTCTACGACTTGAAGGTGACAAGTTGACAAACCAGCTTATCAGTATTAAAATTTAATAATATGCCCAAGTATTTTGTTTTTCAGCACGTCCTTAGTACCAGTTCAAGCTAATAAGGTAAGGATGAGAATGGTATAACTTAAAGGAAATGTACCCTAATTCGCTTGCAGGTAGAAAGGTAAACCATTTACGTAGGGAAAAACTCGAGTACACCCGACTAAAACGCGAACCCTGACCTCTACATCACCGTCAAACAAGACTAAGTGACTCAGACATTCAGACCGCATGCCCACCGGCGTTTCTCCCTCATGACTACGGCAGTTAGTTAGGTCGGGTTTAAGATAAATGGTACCTAATTCAACTCCCTGTCGAGTCCAAAAGAGTTTAGCTACTTAATACTTTTGATAAATATCGTTAACTAGACAAATTACAGCTAAGAAAGCAAAAACAATTTTTTTTAACATTTTCGATAAGAAACAATAGTTTCTTGCACCGATTTTTTTTTAACACCACGTCTTACTAACCGTTCGGGTTTTACGCTAATAAGACTAATGATGCCAATTATTTTAGGGATTAGGAAGGTTATATTTTATAGGAAGTGTACCCGCAATTGCGTGGAGGTAGTGTGATTTTTTTTAAAAAACCACCTTCAGTACACCCAACCGAGATTCGAACCTCGATCTCCCCGTCACCAGCAGTCTATACTACTGCGACAGTCACGCGTTAGATCATGCGGCCACCGAAGTGTGTAAAACAAAACTATTCTGTTGATAAAATCAACTTTTTATCATTTAATGATGCAAAAGTCTTAACGTCCGATTCTTTGAAAGAAAACTGAAAATAAATAAATTTTATACTTATTTCAGGAGCTTGGGTTCGGCAGGTATACCTATTCTCCTTAAATTCAGTGGTTTATAATTTGCCAAATCTTAATAAACGAAATAAACGAAATTTATCTTGTGCTCAGTAACATTTTTGGGGTCAAGAAACGCCTACAATTTCTATTAATACAATGATTTTATTTAATTAATCATACTTCATAATATATACTAGGACTATTCAATTTATAGTTATAAAAATATATGCTCGAATCACCTATTTGACAAGAGAACGTCTCATGCCAAATTTAATCTTGATAGTATCCTAAAATGCTTGAGCTTTGGAGGAAATATCAATATTCGTCCACAAAGATATAAATATGATGGGATATTAAGTCTTATTACTCCCTTTATCAAACACAGATTGTAGATCTTTATGTGATGTTACATTAGTCAAACTCCCACATAGGCCAAATAGCTTTATTTAACCCTCATACGTAAACTCAATTAGCAAGTACGCAACTAAAAGGTATTCCTGCAAACCCTTAACACAAGTTTACAAGCATTCGATAAAACAAAAAATAGACTTGATGGGCCCTTACTACACCCTAAAAATTGCCCTGCGTAGATAAAACGTTACGTGGTTCATCCATCCTGTATGACCAACGTTAAAAACCAATTCCCTGGTCGAATAAGTGACGTAAGATGTGATTAACAAAAGTCGATAGCGATACCATGGTCCATGAATACATTAATAACTAAAGGCATTTATTTGAAAAAAATATTACATCGTGAAGAAAACAAGCACACTATGTAGGTTTTATTCAACAATACTTTTGAGGAAAGTATCATAAAATGTGCTTGACACGAGATAAGTAATTTGTATGTTTCGGAATACCTTCCAGACATGCATAGTAATATGTAAGAGAATAAAACTTACATTATTTTCAGAAGCTATGTGTTTGTTTTACAAGACGCGGCAGCATGACCCAGTAACTTGAAACTCGTTTTTTTTTTTTTAACTATCCACACCGAAGATGACGTGTTGAGAACAAAGGATCACTTGAAACACATTTTTAATTAGTCAGAAAGAAATATCCATTGTTGGAAAGTGTTTTTAGTAACGAGTACCTCATCATTATTTATTTCTAACCTTCATGATTTATATCACATTCCACTACTCCCCACGAAAAAATAAAGCTTTCAAAAACATTCCACAAACTTCGTTTACGAAGTTCTCACATAGCTTCTCCTGATAGATCAGTGGCAACGAAGAAAAAAAAAAAAAANAAAAAAAAAAAAAAAGACCACACAAGTGTTTATGGGCCGATCCACACATACGTGGCCTTGCACAGCCACAGATACACCACTATAAACATATAAACAAACAGTTTATGATCACATAACACATAATAACAACGCAACTTCACAGCTGCATCCGCTGAACTGAATTTCGGTCATCTGAAGTCTGAACTCTCCCTGAAAACAAGAGCTCGAACTCCGCTTGGTGGGGGAAGATAGGGGAGGGGCTGTGTCTGACCACGACACCACCTAGCGGCCACCGCTCGAAACCTTCACCACTGCGACGTTGCCACGCTGCCAGGTTTTACTGTCTCCCCCCACCTAGTCTAGTATTGGAGCGCTCTTCTTTCCCCCTACTCTTAGGCCACTTTCACGCGGAGCTGCGTGCAAAGCACATCGTTGAATGACTCATTCACCTCACGCAGTTTCATAAAATGCACTCTTTAGTTTTCCGGGCGGCAAATTGAAATCCTGTGTCGGGGAGGTCAATATAAAGGAACAACGAGGACGTTTATTAAAGAGATGGTGCATTATTGCAGTGCTTCTAGTGGTCATTATGAAATAGTTTGTTATGGATTGTTGTGTTATAAAGTCTAATTCATGAGTTCGTCAAACTAAGAAAGAAAGATAATACAAATTAAATTGAATCCTCTCTCCTCCTCTGTTTCAATTATTTACATGCTCTAGCTGCTCACAGATATTGATAAACAATATTTTGTTACCATTGTTTAATAACTTAATAGGTCATTGGAGAGAGAGAAAAATGTATTTTTTAAGTGGTAGGCCTACGTACCTATATTTTAACCATTTCCAAAAATCCAATGATACAAACTTGTACAATGATAAATATATGGTTGTCTGGGTTACATTACTTGTAGCCAAGTTAGTGGAAATATTAGCCAGTACTAATGTATCGTTACCCAGGTTACACCCGAATGTACTAATCGTACATCCTTTCCTTGGATGAGATTAGATGATGGTAATAGTGAATATGTGAGTGTGGGACCAGTGGTAACACTTGCATCTAACTTAATCCTAACTAACCAAACCCTCATGACCTTTGGGATAATTCCCCTTTCGGGAAATATAATCATGGTGCGAACCGGGAATTGAACCCAAGACCCTTAAGTTGGTAGATAGATGCACTGACCATTACACCACGGGACAGATTTTTACAATAATCATTGCATGCTATATATATATAGATTAATCATTTATTTTATTTTTATTCTAACAGAAGAACTTTCTTTTGTCAAAACATTTCCTTAAAGCTTAAATAAAACACACGAAAAAGACCGTATACATGTAAAAAAAAATTTAAAACACTTAACTTTGAGGTTTTGCATTAATTTAAAGTTGAAATTAAACTATTTTAACATCAAACAAATAGCTCAATCAAAAAAAACTTTGTTCATCCTGCCATTGTGCTAGCTACATGACATCCTCTATCCGTATAAGTTGCCACTTTCTTCGCCAACAGATTTCGGCCCCTCCATCGGTATAGCTCAATTGCGGGCTGAAGCCATTGAGTTTTTGTTTTAAATATGTTTTTGAATTTGTTTTTACAAGTGTCTGCCACCTCAGCTCAGTCGTTGGCAAGATTGTTCATCCTTAAAAGGATCCTGGGTTCAATTCACAACATAGAGAATTGCAGGACAAGGCGGTGGGAGACGCCCCCTTTCACAGTGATCTAGAATTAAGATAGTTGAAGCCGTGTTTTGGTTTAATTAGTTGGTTTGGAAAGTAAATATTAAATTTAATAATATATTTAAAAACATGGATATTTGGCTACATGCGAATTTAACTGAAAACGGCATTCTTGAAGAAAAAAACCTTACACATAGACGAAGGGGTGATGTAAAATAGCGATAGGGGGTTCATGGGGAAGGGGGCTTTAGCCATCACTATTTTTCTCTAAAATAAACTTCACTTGCTTTCCGCGAATACATATTTTTCTGTCTTTCTTTCTATCTATATATTTTTTCATCTTCCTTTTTTCCTCTCCATTTTACAAAAAATCTTCTCTAAGAATTCATTTCATATTTATTTATTCTTAATTTTCAGGGGAAAAACCTTTAGAATTAGAATATTCTTGGAGTAGTTTGTTTCAAAATCCATCTTTATAACTTTCTACTTATTCATATTCCGAGTAAAAAACAGATTTTTTTAGCACCACGTTTTACTACCCGTTCAGGCTAAAACCCTACTAACTACGCTAAAGTGTTAGTGATAAGGAAGGTTGAATTTAAAGGAAAAGCACCCGCATTTGTGTGGTGGGAGAGGGGGAAATATTTAGGTAAAACCACCCTCAATACACCCAACCGGGATTCAAATCCCGATCTCCCCTTCATCGGCAGTCTTATCAATTGCGATAGTTACGCCTAAGACCATGCGGTCATCGACACGGATAACAGAGTTTATTATTTATTCTAATATATTTGGCTTCTCTGTGTGTGTCCCTTTTATTAATTTCACACACACTTAACATATTTTGATACCCACAGCTGTGGCCGAGAGGTCTAAGGTGTCAGACTCGAATTTTACTTGATAGGCGTTAACGGAGATAACGAAGTGTTCAAGCTCAGATCGAGTGACTTATGGATAATTTTTCGAAACATAGTCTTTACTTTGGTTTTGTCGACCTCGGTGATCTTGTGGTAAGGAGCTCGCCTCAGAAACGGATGTTTGTGGGTTCAAACCCAGCCGGGGTCGACGGATTTTTCTTGAACGATAAAAATCTGTAGCACAACTTCCTTAGGAGGGGAAATAAAGGTGTCGGTCCCATGTCAATTGGAACATGTAAAAGAACCCTGGAAGATGGATGAAAATACCTTTACTGACAAAATTGATAAGCCCTTTCGCTCTCACTCATAAAAATTCTCGTGTGCTGATATAATCAGTCGGTTCTGAAAGTGCACGTTCGATTCAAACATCGACCTACAACCACATGCAAGTGTAATTAAACCTACAGTCCACGGCCCATATGTACTTTTGAATCGATCGTCTACGTGCATGCAGCAAAGACTACCAAAGAACTTTCAAAAAGCTACGTTGACGGGCATCACGGATCGGCAATGATCCGTATTTGAGCGTTGGTGATGGACAATCCTTCGATTCTCACATTAATGTGGAGCTGTGTAATTTCATCAAATCAATTCAGTATGCACGTGAGTAAAAAATTATAATAGGACAACCAGACTGGGCGAGCGACTAAAATATAAAATAAAACACATTGGTTGTAATGAGAGGTGGCCAGACTGGAGCGACTGACCCGATACAGTCTAGTTTACAGGCGCTAGGCAATATTATTATATCAAAGTAGGCCTTTACAAATAAGAATCACCATTAGCGTGGAGAGAGGATGAGAAAACCACAACAATAAATCCCTTGTCAAACACCCCCCTCAGTTCACCGAACCAAGATTCGTAGCCTCCTCATCAATAACTATCGAGAGCTATCTGCTAATCACGCGCTCGCTCGTTCACACGCTCGCCAGTTTGGCCACCCAGTCGCTTGCGCACTCGCTCACACGCTTGTCAGTCTGGCCGAACCCATATATGGGAAGTGATCAAGGGACGTTTAGTATTAACTTGACCAATGAGGGGTAACAATTCCAGAAGGTATTATTCAAGGTGTTAAGCATTTAGCTGCTAATCTCGAAAATGGACAATGTGTATATTTTACAGCCAGTAATGTAACCGACATCACGAATAACCCATGTGACACACCACTAATAATTTTCTTCAAACTATGCGCTGAAGGTCCTTTTGTCAGGACGCTTACTTACAATGAGGTTGATTCATGGAATGATGGAAAATTAAGAATTTCCAGTGACTAAAGCAAGGTGTTTCTGTTGAGAAACTCCTCGTAGTGATGACGGGTGATTCCTTCAGACAAGTATATACCGTACACCCGAATATGAGTGTGTTATTAATTGAGAATGTGGCTCCATATCGTTAAAGGTCTAACATAATTTTTAAATTTACGTACCGTGAATGACGTAACCCACGCATTCTACTAATTAGTTCGCAAAGCACTGAGACACTTACTAGAGGATTACTCACACTAAATGAGTACTTTATAAAAAGTCCGCTTTATGTTACTCTTCTTCCTCAATCATAAATTTTCCACGTTACTGATTCTCTTCCCCTTTGGCTCGACCACATGAAAAGTATGTCGGAATATATACAGTGTAACATAGAATCAGAAAATAGCAATCGGTACAAACTTTAGACTCTAATTAAAAATGTCTAATTTTTTAATTCCTTTAATCCGTTTGGTTCACCCATTCACGCTCATCAATCAAAATTTTAGCACCCATAATTTTGATGCCTAATTTGAACACACCTAAACTGAGTAATGCGACCAGCTTACAAACTTTACATAGAGATGACCGCCATGACAGGTTACACTACGGGAAATGGGTCGTGATACCAAGAATAACCATGGTTCCATCAGAGCTAGCCTTCCAGTTTGAATACATGTAATTTCATATCAAGACTTGTTATATGCGATGAGCATCAACACAGCGCAAGGACAAACCCTGAAGGTGGCAGGCGTTGATCTCCACGGCAGGTGTTTCTCACATGTGGCGTGTTCCCATAAGAGTTCTAGCAACAACCTGTAACTGTTCGCTCCTGATGATAAAACCACCAAAGTCGTTTACAAAGTGGCCTTGCTTTAAAGTTGTTACTTCATTTTCTTCAATTAATACAAATATTATTTGTGTTTAATCTCAAAGGAGAAATAATATACACTACATTCATTTTTTGATTCTGATGATACATATTTTATCATCGTGGTAATCTCTACATAATACATTGAGTGATTTATTCTCTCTACGGGAAATTAAGAATATTAGAATTATAATCTTTATTGTTTTAATGAACATGTTTTTAAAACTTACATTAACGCGAGCGAAGCTTCGGGGAAAAGCAAAGTAAATAAATAAAATAAAAAATACTTCGGTTTTCCCATCCACTCTATCTTCTAAATATAGTGCCTTCATTACCTCTGAGCTGCGCTTTTTATTCCTATTATTTAGATTAAGGCATAATAACACTTATTTTAAACAAAAATTAAGACTTACTGAAGAGTTGTAGGGGAACTGAGTTAAGGACAGTATTTTTGCAATTTTTATAACAAAGCTTTTTTTTTTCAAAATAAATCATATAAATCGCCAGTAGAAATAAAGAGCTTAATTTTCTTCACTTGATGACCTCAACAGTTCTAATTTTTTAAACACCGCGTCTTACTACTCGTTCAGGTCATACGTCTATGCTAATGGATTAGGGATACGGAAAGTTGAGATTTAGAGAAAATTTAGCCACATTTGCATGGAGAGATTATGAGAAATCATTTAGAGAAAACCACCCTCAGTAAGTACGACCAGGATCGAAGTACGATATTTCCATCACCAGCAGTCGTCTATTGCGAAAGTGACGCCTTAGACCACGTGGCCACCGAGGTGGGTCTCAATCGTTCTTTAATATCTGTCAAGGGTGTCCTAGAATTTAATGACAACTTTTTCTCTTCATTTAAAAAGTTTTATCATTTAATACCACAATGCTCATGACAAATATTCAACAACTTTTGATACCAGCCTCGGGGGCGAAATTGGCTAACGCGCTAGTTTCGTGTTGAGATCGACTGCTGAGGACGGGAAGATCAAGGTTCGAATCTCGGTCAGGTGAACTGGGGTGGTTTTTCTTAAATGGTTTTCCACTCTCCCTCCACGCAATTGCGGGTTCACTTCCTCTAAAATTAAACCTTCCCAATTCCTAACCAATTAGTGTAATTGGTACTTAAGCGTATAACCCGAACGGTTAGGAAGACGCGCTGCTAATTTTTTTTTAAAAACTGTTCATATCACCACGTGAAGAAAATTAAACTCTTATGTTGGTTTTACTGGAGCAATATTTTATTTATTTTGGCAAAACAATACCCTTTACTAACGTTCCCAACACTCCCACCTTATAATATTGACCTGTACTGGTGGGTACGCTGACAAAGGCGTCCCTCTCGTCCTGTCTAGTTTGCCGGTGATAGGTAGGTAGGAATTTAAATACCACACGGGTGTAGTGAGGTAAATTTTCCTAAATGGTTTCCGACTCCACCATCACGCAAATTCGAGTAAACTTCCTGCAAATTGATAATTTTATCACTGGTGACCTGGTGATCTAAGGATAAGGTGTCAGACTTCTGTGCTGGGGGTCCGGGGTTCAATCATCCTCGGTCCTGGCACAGTTGTGTCTGATTACCAAACCCTTCCCTCACCTCTGACAAGACGTGTATTAATCACAACTTGTGAATGTGTGGAATGCCAGGCCTCCACCGTGGTTCGGATTCCACGTTAAGCTGTAGGTCCTCCATTTCATCTCACAATCTCCCTACACATTACACATTAGCGTGCGTATAACCCGAACGGGTAGTAAGACGTGGTCCTAATAATAACATACTTTTATCATCTCTATAATGAAAGTGTAGATATTTGATTAGCCCGGACGAATATTAAGACACAGATTAAGGTTCTAATTTACTTATTAAAATTATACTTTTACACTAAAAAAACAAAAAAGTATCCGTTTGAGTATACTCTTATAGTAGGTTAAGTTTTTTGTTAAAAAAATATATATTTCAGGTGGTGATTCAAACCTCGAATATCTGGCTTGATGTTCCAATAGCTACAAGTTCTTGGTTTGAATCTCCATTGTGATACATTTTACAAATACATTATCTTGGTTTATCAGATAATCGAATACGGAATCAACGATAGTGGATGGATTTGTAGTTAAGCAACCTATTTGTTCATGTGACCATGGTGTCAATGTGTTGGTTGCCTTAAATAGTAGACTCGGCAACTCTGTGTACATAGGACAGTATCATCAATAGTTCCATTGTCAATAACACCAATTTTACTGTAGTAAAGAGAGTAGTATACATATACATATATATGAGCCCCTAAGAATACAAGTGGTGTAAGTCATTTTTTCTCATTTTGAGATAATTGGAGGTAAAGTTAGATCCATATAGAAAACTCACCGATTTTTCTGATCTTTTCAAAATAATTAGGTGCATACATAAAGGTTCAACTTAACTTATGCACTAATCAAAATTAGAAAATATAAAAAACTTATCTAGTTAAGAATTTATTTTTACAATTATTTGTATTATTTGATGACTTAGACCATTTGTGCTGTGAACAATTTTTAGAATTAGGCAATTAAATAACTCAAAAGCTGTTTGTCTAAGTTAGGTAGTTTTTTAATTGTTAATTATAGATCAAAAAACTTATTTATGTTAAATTTAACGCTATTTATGTTAAATTTAAATCTCCCTAACTTGACACGCATTACATGGCCATTGTCACTCCCATCACTTTGAAAGACTAAACAAAGTTATTTTTCATAGTAGCACTGTAACTTCAATAGAGATTTATTATCACTAACGCTAAACAAGATTTTGAAAATAACTAATGACAAAAAGTAAAAATCTAATGTGTTAAAAGACACAACCAAAAAAAATTTAAGCAACATAAAACACAAAACCCAACTTTCTCACATGAAATAGTTTGCACTATCCCCTGAATTGGAATTTGTTATTGTTCATTATTCTCGTCTAAAATAAAAATTACAGTTAGCAAACAGTTATAATGAAACAATGTAAGTAGCATTAGTAATAAGCAATGCCTAATAGTTTATTTTATTTAAGCCCTACTAAAGATTTAAGCAACGTAAAAACTTAACTTTTTCGCGTGAAATAATTGGCCTTATCTACTAAATTGGAATTTTTTATTGTTCAATATTCCCGCCTAAAATAAAAAATGCCTAATAATATATTTTTATTTAGGCCTACTTTCTGGATCATACTCGGAGCCAGATGATGAATTGATTAATTCATTTTCGATCGTAAAATCACTAAGTGTGGTCATTATAACTTAGAAATTTGAACCAGACCATCTAAATTCAAAAGTACATCACGACTTACACCACTTGTTCTGTCAACAAACGCGTTGGTGTATTAACAAGCTCAAATATTTAGTGTAATCTAGCGGCAAACATATAAAGTATGACCTACACCACTTTACCAGTTGACAGAATGAATAATTCTTCACATACTTACATTGTTAACTCAAATATGAAAAAAAGTGACTTACACCACTTGTATTCTCAGGGGCTCATATATATAATGGTGTATTTAGTACGTGACATTCTCAATTGATTGAAATGAACAGATGCCATGATTGATTGTTGTCTGTGCTATGTGGCAACAACAAATTGTAACATTGATTTTAACTCTCTCCATTATAGACTCGCAGACACATGGTGTCAATATACATGAGCTCTATTGTGTGTGAAGAACACTTGGTAGTGTTGCATCACCAGCCAAATTACTTCCCTGTGGAGATAGCACAGAGCCAAGCTCGCCTTTTTGGCAGTGTTTTCACCTCGGTAAGCAAAAAAAAAAAATGCCTTTCAGACATTTAGATATATTGCATTACTTAATTATACGATGCGTTATTTCAAAATATAAATATGGTTCACCATTCACGATATAATAAAGTCGAAATATTCTTACAGGGGTTCCTTTTGCTTAACAAACTTATATTTTGAGTCTTATTCATATAAGAAAATATGTACAAATGTGACTTTATCTTATTTTCAATTACTTTTCAAGCATAGGCATTTTTACTGGGTAGTGAGACTAAGCTTGATGAAAAAAAGCTCTAGATTTAACCTTCCTCTTAACAAATATAATAATTTTTTGATAGGCCCACAACAGAAAATATATTAAAATGTTTGAGAACCAGCAGCTAGTTTTGATATCTACCTATACATAGGAGGTTTCATTGTTTTCTTCACCCTCTTTCTTATTGACATGAAAAAGGGTGGTTATAGGTGAAGGGTGGAAGGTAGTACAAGCTTGGACAGAATATAAAAGTAGTTCCCAGTAAACGACAAAGACCATGGTTTTTTAAATCATGTGTCCTGACAGTGAATGATACTTTCTCACTGACCGAGGCGGCTTCTTTTGGACTCCCATTAAATGTATAGGCAAATCTTGATAGCTTTATTTACAACTCACCCTGCTTTTCCTGAAAATTATATCCCTAATAAAGCATTAATGCGCGAGGCGCTTATAATAAACGTATAAACATAACAAATGAATTTGTTCGGATATAGAAGTTGATTGCACAGTGAACGGCTTAAAAAAAAATATCCCATCCCTCGTAGAATTTAACAAGGATTGGTTCTATTCTGGGATGAGCCAGCATCAGTTGGGTAAGCGAACAAAGGTGTAAAACTCGTCTAGTCTTGTTTGCTGGTAATGGAGAGGCTGGGGTTCAAATCACGGCTAAATGTAGGACTACTAAGTGCGTTTTTCCCTAAACTGTTTACCACTTTTCCTACAAACAGATGCAGGTACATTTCCTCTAAATTTTATCTCTTTCCTATTTTTTTATAAATTGGTCCATCCTTCTACCAAATTAGTAAAAGTACCATTTTCATAGGAAAACCTAATATGACAGCTAGAAAAACTAATATATCTACTTTCACACACTCATACGTCAGGTAATGTGATTTTTAGCTTTAACTTTATGTGGATATTATCAACATTCAATGCCTGTGAGAGGAATTTTATAAGAAGGTACAACATTTTTTCGGGCCCCCTTCTATTTTCTATTAATCTTGTCCCCCCTCCCCCCCAAAAAAGAAATTAACTAACCAATACTATCTGAAAAAAAAAAGAAAAGAAATTAAAAAAAAGAGATATGATTAATTATACGTCTTTTATACCTTAACTCAAAGGTAGAATCCTTAAGACACAAATATATTACCTACTCTAATAATAGTACTGATAAAAGTACTAGTAGTTGAAATGTGAATGGTAGTTTTCATTATATTCAATCATTTTCTGAGATCCCAGGTAATTCACAGTCACCTTTTAGACCCCCCAGGCCCGGGTTCGATGTACCCCCTTCACTCCACTCTCATAGGACCTGTCTATAAATGCTACCCATTTTGACTGCAAAAAAATTACCTGTTTGTAGGTTATATTTAAAAAAATGTGTTCCAAATGTCCCATCGTAATAAATTCAAGATAAATATATTATTGTATTATCTGTTTCAGAGATTTGTGCGCCTGAAATGATGAAGCTCAAGGCGGTTTACGTTTAAACTCAGCCCTGATTATTCCAGGACAAATTCCCGGTTACGAAAGAGTGAAACTACTAACGTTATTAACAGTTGGACGCTTCATTTCTCTGTTCACATAGTCGGTTCGTATAATCTAATATATCCACCAACATTGTCAACCATGGAGAACATTCCCCTCCCCTCTCACCCCTGAATGTTGTCGATAAAAGACGAATGGTTATGTTACCATAGACGCGTCTCCCTGCTTTGAGTCAAGTCAAGCGCACCCACACTCTCCCCCCACCCCACCCCACCCCTTCAATTTAACGAAGTCATACATTAGCATGCTCGCTCCCTACACCCTTCTCGTATTAAAGTGGTAAAGTAAACATTAGACAGCTTTTAGAGAATGTAAAGAATTTTCTCTACCATCTCTCAACTTGATTGTGCAAATTAATAGCGTTCAATGGTGAGCCCAGAGCTCTTCGTTATGAGGCCAATTTTGTGGTCCATACCATGGAGTGCTAATTACTAATTAATAACACGCAGCAAATACTTGTATAAGCTTCATTGAATTAGTATAAATTCTAAACTTTTTGGTGAAACCATTTATTTTAACTATCAGCATACACACAATCCAATTTTCATGGAAAGGGGCTTATCTGACAGCTACAGTAGCCCCATGGCTTCTTTGGTGCTGATTGACAGTTCACAGCTGACTTCTGACAGTCAACATTTAGCTATATACTTAAATTTTGACTGTCAGAAGTGACAGCTGCTAAACCAATGTTTTTTTCAGATCATATGGTTCGGCGTAGGGATACATAATTTGGTCCGGTAGCTTTTCAAAGCCGTTAGCTGTCAGTCAGCACCAAAGAAGCCATGGGACTACTGTAGAAGAGCTAATAGATATATTTTCACGTGGTCGTACTTCAAGTCAGGTGATTTATAGCTGTAACTTTAGTGGCCGAATGGTCTAAGGCATCGCTATTGTTAGACTGGCCTGCTGAAGGCGGGGAGACCGGGTGTTCAAAACCCGGTTGGATCTATTGAGGCTGGTTTTTCCTAAATGTTTTCCACTTACTTTCCACGCAAATGTAGGTAGATTACCTATAATATACTTCCATTCTCATCCCAACCCCATTAGAATAATTATCATAGACTATATGCGTATATCCTGAACAGCAATAAGACGCGGCGATAACAATAAAATGTTATCAATTTTGACAGGAAAAAAGTTTGTATTTTCTAAGAGAGCCTTTCTATGAAAATTGGACTGTATTTACGTTGATTGTTGTAAATAAAATTACGTATGGTCCGATTCCCAAAGTAAAAACAATATATGGTATCTCATAATGTTAATAATTTGACTTTAACATATTTATAGGTCAAATAATGTTTTCTGCAACTCTCCAGTTAAAGAGATGATGGTTTTGACAGATATATGTAGAGACCTTTATCTAGTGTTGGCTATTCGTTTTTTTCCTGCTAAGTCTCATTAATTGTTGGGGCTATAGGCATATACACCCCTTTTAGTTACAGTAGTGTGTGGTTGGGATGAGGAGGGTAGTATTTGAGAGGAAATGAACCTTAATTTATTGACGACGGAGTTGGAAACGAATGGGAGATCACCCTTAGTAAAGTCGGACGTAGTTTGAGCCCGATGGACCAGACCAAAAGAGCTTGACGTTTAGTCCGCGTTTCTACGGTGATGCGACTGTATCAAGTAGCTACACCGTTTTATTTTACAGAACCACACGCTGCACGTTTGGTCAATCCTGCGCCATAGTATATCACCTTAGCTGAGATAACGTGGAGTCCGGCGCCACTCTATTGAGACTATAGGGTCTATCGCGAGAGTTCAACATGCGTGTGTGTGTGACAGAGAAGGGATAAANCAATCCTGCGCCATAGTATATCACAATAGCTGAGATAACGTGGAGTCCGGCGCCACTCTATTGAGACTATAGGGTCTATCGCGAGAGTTCAACATGCGTGTGTGTGTGACAGAGAAGGGATAAAGAGAGATGACACGACAGTAAGGATGGACGGACAGTGTCTGGTCAGGCAGCTGCACTTACACAGCTAGGAGGCAGTCGAGGGAAGGAATTATTACAGGGTCAGCGCAGGGTTTAGGTCGAGGGGGGAGGGGGGGTTACCGGGTTAGAAAGGGCGGGGGGAGAGTTGTTATACGTGCAGTGATGGGTCAGGAGTATGAGGGTGATAATTGATGGGGCATTCATATGCAGCACAATATTTATTTTGTACGTGTCTAATTACTGTATGTGTTACAAAGAATTGCGTTGCCACCATTATTATTATTACTATTTTTATATTTTTTAAGAAATAGTTTTGTTTCGCTTTCGAAGAAATAACGAGGTTTGAGGAACTTTATTTTTAGCACCACGTCTTACTACCGGTTCAGGCTATACGCGTATGAACTAATTACAATAATGTGCCATGAATGAGGAAGGTTGAATTTAGAGGAAGCGTACCCTCATTTGCGTGGAAAATCATTTAAGGATCAATACCCTCAGTGTACCCGACCGAGAATAAAACCCCGATCTGCCTGACATCGGCAGTATGGTCTATTGCGAGAGTGACGCCTTAGACCATACAATGACCGGCGCCAGTTTGAGAAATGTATAACGTGATCATTATTCTCTTTGGATATAAACGCATACAACTTGTGGCAGGGAAAAGTAACTTTCTGAACTGACTTCCTACCAAAATCAGTGTATACTTACGTATAATTTTTTGCTACCCAAGTACAAAGTAAACTCTACTACAAAGTAAACTCTGCTACAAAGTAAACTGTATCCCATTCACGGTAGGAATTACTCTCTGAAAGGTTTTTTTCTCTAGCAATATCCTACTATATAATAGATTTCTGGTAGGGAAAAAGGCCTTTCAGAAAACAATTCCTACGGTGAACAGACTTTAGATGGACACATCTTTAGGAGGAACTGTCTTCTGCGCGACATCATAGAAGTAAAGGTTAAAAAGTAAAGAGGAGCTTATGAAGAAGGAGGATTCAATTATTAGATGACTTGAAGAAAATAAGAAAATTCTGGGAGCTCAAGGAGGAGGCAGAGGACAGGGCGAATTGGCGGTCTAAGTTCACTGACAAAAGGAATTGACCTGCTGTAAGACAGAATACCTAATAATACTAATAATAATAAGTTTCTCAAATATGTTTCTTGACATTTGCTATTATTTATTCCTAGAGTTGTTTTGCTTTTATTGTTTGTATTATTAAAACTTTTGTGCCGAAAGATTGGTTTGAAGTGATTAACAACGAACATGCTAAATTTATTTATAACCAATATTGAAAGGAGAATTAATAGTTTGAATTTCTGTATCTGTACGAATAAAGTTTTTATTGACATTAATATTTCTTTCCTTGAAATTGATGATGAAACTAATGTTCTTTTAGGTATTAAGTGACTTGATGTAAACTCAGTGTTACCTTGAATTAGCAATGAAAAGGGAGATTTAATTCATAGTCTGGTGTTTTAATTTTTTTCCCCTACATTATTTTTCCTCTATTTACTCTATTTCTAATTTTTTTTCTAACAAATACATGATATGTTAAATATATTTTTTGTCCTGCTTTTTCTAAAATAAAGTATGGTCACCACAACTGTTGGCTTAGAACTAGTGTGCAATGTTGCCAACTCATATCACCAAATTCTAGAAAAGAAGATCAAAATGATCTTGTTCCCCTCTAGATTTGAACTAGATAAAGCTGCATTTTTAAATGTTATTTTTTAAATAACTTGGCAAATAAAATTATAGTATATGGAACTATCAAAATACTGACCCGAGATAAATAGTGTTGCAAATTAGTATTCTAAGCTCTCCAATCAAGAGAGAGAATACTTTATACTTTTGGAAAATACTTTTATAGCCCACTTGAAAAGAGCAGTAAGACCACTAATATAAAACTGAATTTTCATTTACCTACCTTGCCACTTGGTTACTTTAAAATCAAGAGAACAATACAATAAACACTCGAACAAAGTATTTTTCCCTGCCCCGGTGATTGAAATAATCCTAGATATTCAAAAATAAAAGATAAGCTGGTAACACTATTTGTGAGCTCTAATATTAAAAGTGTGGGCTGCTAGTGGCTGGTAACGCTCTTTAAGACAGCTTCTTTTTATTAGGGCCTAGCTAGGGTTACCATAATTTATTGAGGCCATATCCGGACAGAGGTCTTTCCGGGGTGGCTGGGGGGGTATTCCATACCTCCCAGGGAATTTTTTTTGAAAATTAGGTACTGAAATCTGCATTTTTAGCTATCCTGTTACGTGAAAAATGTTATCAAATTTAGATTGATTTATAAGCTTTTTAAATTACAAAATAAGTAAGATGGGGTTAATAAATTACAGATTTATTATAATTAAGCCTTTTTAATACACTATCACTTAAATTCCATGAAATATTTACATACAGTAGATAACATAAGTGT